>LPNX010383953.1:156312-265837 GCA_001517045.1 Pseudotsuga menziesii
TATGGCAATAAGGAAACAGGAGTATCAACTTCTAGATACACTATGAGTCTTGGATCAGCAGCTGTCTCATGGAGATCACACAAATAGTCAGTTCTGACAGATTCAACAATAGAAGCAGAATATGTGGCTGAAGCTGAAGCAACGAAAGAAATAGTATGGCTCAGGAAGATACTTGAATATTTGCAAGAAAAACAAGAGGAATCCACACCATTATTGATCGACAATACTTCTGCAATCAAGTTGGCTAAGAATCCTATATTCCATGCTCGAACCAAACACATCAACACAAAGTATCATTTGATTCTACATCATGTAGAGGCCAAGACAGTCCATCTTCGACATTGTTCCACAAATGATCAAAGTGCAGACATATTCACCAAAGCGCTTGGACGAGAAAAGTTTGAAAGATTCAGAAACATGCTCGGACTTATGAACACCCCTTCGGATTAAGAGGGGGATTGTTAGAATATAATCCGTAGGGATTATTGTAAATAAATAAATAAATCTGAATAGTAGGAATCCAAAAAGGCTGGGCGGAAGGTGAAACAAAACCATCATATCTATTGTATAAATATATGCATTGGCATTGGAATAATATTGAATCGGGAGTTATACCTATCAATATGTAAACTATGGAGACAGTTTTTTCCATGGGAAATATTAGTCGACTATTAGTGGATATTTAGTTGGAAATTCATATTTATTCTAATACTTGACCTTTCATATAATATGATTTATGTGGTTGAAAATTATATATTATTTAGTGTTGTAGTTAAGTAATGTGACTTTGCATGATTTGCATGTGTATTAGATGAACATGAATATTGTATTCCTTTCTTAAACTTAGACATAATATAATTACTAAATATTTATATTGATTAATAATGGAAATTATTAAAACTACTAATAAATAGTGAACACATAAAATGACTAAAAAAGACTAAATTAGTTGTTTATACTGATTAACAATGACCACAAATAAAATGACTAAAAATGACAAAAAAATGATAACTGACCAATAAAAAGAGATAAATGTCCACTACGAAAATGAGATATATGTGGAAATTGAACCCAAGAGATAGAACAATTACACTCACAAAATTGCTAATCAAACATGCAAAATTAACACCGAAGGAGACTGAAATTGGAGCATAACACTAATATGTATTCAATAAGTGTACAATAGGCAAACTTATGAAGTAATAGGCTACTGCAATATATAATTACATGAGAGATTCTAATGCATAAGAATTCCATTCGAAAAGGTCAAAATGTAGGCTTACTAAATCTAGTCAAATCCTCCATAGGTGCATAAAGCAGTTTCCAAATCCACCAAGATGCTCACGAATTGGCTAAGTCAAGTAGGAAAGCTAAAGAGGGATGGAAAGATAAATCATACATTCTTTTATTAGGAGAAAAGGAGGGAGGATGACGTGGGAAAAAAACAAGTCGACTACACCTAGTCTAGCTTTTCCTTTTGCCTTAAATCTCAATAAAACAGGAAGCTTTTCAGAAAAAGCAGATATGCATTTTGGAGGATCCAGAATAAAGAAAACATGCTAAATATGGTTTCTAGGATGTTTCTCAAGTGCTCCATGATTCAGTTTTAGCATGTGTTGACTTCTAGGACTTGTAGAAGGCAACTAGCATAGAGAGGAATCTAGGAAACTAGGTAATAAGACAAAAATAATAAAAATTAATGTCTAAGGTAGGTAACTATGGGTTGATTATTCTAACACCCCCCCCTTAAGCCTAAATTTATGAGTAAATATCAGAAAAATATAGGGCCTAGCAACAAGGCTTAGTCACCCTTTACATACGGCTTGTCCATACAACCAAGGAAAGAGGCAAAAACCCAGTGGGAAAATCCTCCCTTAAACATGGACAAGAAAAACAAAATTTTTGGAAATCTTGTCATCAATCGTGCTTCACAGCAGATTACTGAAGGTCTTCTCACAAAAAACTTTGGTGAAGATGTCTGCTACTTTTTCTGAAGATGCACAGAAGAGTAGATCAATGGTGCCTGCATCATGCACAAGCCGTCTGATGTAATGCATATGGATCTCAATGTGCTTGGTTCATTTTCTTTGAACTGGATCATTGTAGATTTTAATGGTGCTCTAATTATCATAGTATCTATAATAGTTTAAAACTCTGATTCGAAGCCACATTTTCCAAGTATCCCCTGCAACCACAAACATTGAGTTGCTGCATTCACAACTCCTCTATACTATGCTTCTGTAGATGAGAGTGCTATGGCACTCTGCTTCTTGCTTGACCAGCTGATTGGTCCTTCTACAAGCATGAACACATATCCTGATGTAGACTTTCGATTTGTGTTTTCACCAGCCCAATCACTGTCAGTAAACCCAATCAAATCAAGATCAGATTTTGCTTTGTAGAAGATCCCATGAGTTCTTGTTCCCTGAACAAAATTTAGGATCCTTTTGGTTGCTCTCCAATGGATCTCATGAGGCTGATCCATGTATCTCGAAGCCACACTAACTGCATAATATAGATCATGCCGAGTGTGTGTAAGATAAAGCAAACACCCAATCAATTGCCTATACAATGTATTATTTACCATAGGAGAATAACCTGCTTCTTCAAGCTTAACTCCTGAAAGGAAGGGAGTCTTGCTTGGCTTCAAATTGTTCATGTTGAAATTGTTCAACAAATACAGAGCATATTTGGACTAATGTACTTTGATTCCATGTTGGGATTGAACAATTTTAAGACCCAAGAATTGGCTCAACAATCCCAAATCTTTCATAGAAAATGCATGGTTCATTGCATCCTTCAAGGAGGCAATCTCTTTCTTTGAACTTCTTGTAATCAGAAGGTCATCCACATACAAGAAAATAATCATCAAAGAACCATGAATCAGCTTCAAATAGACATTAGTATTAGACTTGCATCGAACAAAACTCAGTGATAGAAAAAATCCATCAATCTTGGAATACCAAGCTCTGGGAGCTTGCTTGAGCCCATACAATGATTTCTTTAACCTGCACACTAAATATGGGTTAGAAACAAACCCTTCAGATTGCTGCATGTAAATATATTCAGTGATATCTCCATTTAGGAAATCACACTTCACATCCGTGTGATGTACCTCCTATTGCTTTGAAGCTGCAATGGCTAGAGGTAGCCTTATGGAGTCCATCTTTGCCACTGGTGCAAAGGTTTCATTGTATTCAATACCATGTACTTGTGAGTATCCCTTGGCTACCAATATTGACTTATATTTCAAAGGTTAATCATCAATAGAAAACTTAGTCTTGAAAACCCACTTACATTGAACTAGCTTCCTCCATGGGGGAAGATCAACCTGTTCCCAAGTGTTGTTCTTCTGGAGCGAGTTGAATTCTTCTTTCATGGCTGTTTTCCATATTGGATCATCTGCTGCATATTCATATTTTTGTGGATCTGATTCAACCATTAGATGGCACTTCTCAACAAATAGAGGATCTTTCACACAAAGGGCACTCTCAAACTGAGATCTAGTCCTCCTAGTGTCACAAGGATTTCCGGCTAGCTCCCCAGCTGCATGAATGGTGTTTGCTGCCCATTTTGTTCTTGTAGGACTGTTAGGACCTGCAATCAAATCATAATTATTAGAAATATTAGAATCAACAAACTCATTAGTCTCCCCACTTGCAATCAATGGATTTGGTGGTGAAGAAGACTCTCCAACTTCAACTGCTACTAAAGGATCTTCTTGGAATTGAACACTTCTTTCAATGAAAGCTTTGTTAGTGCTCAATTTGATAGGCTTATACCCTTTTGAATCTTTAGAATACCCAAAAAATAGGCACTCTTGGCTTTGGGGCTGCAAATCCTTCCTCTTTACAGTTGGAATTCTAGCCCAAGCCTTTGAGCCAAAAATCCTGAAATGGGTCACATCTAGCTTGTGCCCACTCCAAGCTTCTAAAGGAGTCATAGAATCAAGATGCTTATGAGGCACCCTATTCTGGATGTAGGATGCATGGATTATAGCCTCGGCCCAAAACTTTGGTGGCAAAGTATTAGCCTCCATCATGCAAGTTGCCATCTCCTTCAGTGATTTGTTCTTTCTCTCAGCAACACCATTTTGTTGTGGTATGTAAGGGATTGAATGTTGCATCTGAATACCTGCATCTTTACAATACTAAATGAACTCAGACTTGACATACTCACCACCATTTTCATATCTGAGGATCTTGAGTTTCCTCCCAGATTGGTTTTCAACCAAGGCTTTAAAGACTTTGAAGAGGTCAAAAACTTTAGACTAATGCTTTAGGAGGTAAACCCAACAATACCTGGAAAAGTCATCTATGAAGGTCAGTGCATATTTGAATTGAATCATGGACATATGATGGAATGGTCCAGAAATGTCACCGTGGATCAGCTCAAGAGGTGCAAAGGTTCTCTCATGACTAGCTTTCTCATACTTGTGCTCTTGGTGTTTTCCTAGGATACAACCTTGACAGACTCCCTTAGAAAATTTGATCTTTGGTAACCCTATGACCATATCTTTTTCACTCAAATCAGAAAGATACTTGTAGTTAAGATGGCCAAATATTTCATGCCAAATATTGCTTGCTTCATTAGTATGAATCAGAAGAGCAGAGGGGTTTGAGTAGGGTAGAAAATGGGAAAACTTGTATACCTTCGAAGTGTGATCTACAACACCTTTTGCTATGACTTTACCATTCAAAATATTAGTGATTTCAACCTAGAACATACAACACATTATTGAACTTACAATGGTCAATATCAATCCTTCCCTTTCCCAAACTATCAGTGAGAGAGTCATCTCCCAAAACTATTGGTGGACCTTTCAAAATGTTAAGAGAGGAGAATATCTCTTTTGTCGAAACCATATGTCTAGAAGCTCTAGAGTCTATGATGAAGCTAGGTGAGCTTGATGTACCAGCAACCAAGGCATGTACTCTTTCTCTATCCTCTGAATTTGATCCTCCTTCCCTCTTCTTTGAGCAATAAGGAAGGGAGATGTTATTCTTCTCCAGGATTTGGGTCAACATGTCAATTTGCTTTTTCATACAAGAGCTCTTAGGATGATAGCCCTTATTGCAGTATGCACACTTGCTCATTTCTCCTTTGTTCTTCTTCTTCTAGGAGTTCTTCTTGGAACATTGGGGCTCCTCTTGAGACTTGATCTTGTCTCTCTTTTTCTCAAGTGGCTTTTTAGATTTTTTCTTTCTTTTTGAATCCACCCTTGAATCTCCAGCAACCAAAGCTTGGTCTTTGGAAGGTTTGATGGTGCCCATCATCACCAACTTATCTTGTTATTGTGTGAAGGATTCCATGAAATATACAAGCTTAGGCATCTTCCAGGCTCAAGTTGTCAACTTGGTGGCATGGAAGGTCGAAAAATACACTGAATAGTTTCTCTTCCTTCTTTTCGATTCCACACTGCTTCAACTGCAAAACAAGGGCCTTAAACTTGGAAAAGTAGAGTTTCAATGATTTGAAGCTACTGGGACTCAAGGAGATCATCTCATTCTTGATTTGATGTCCTCTCATCTCATCTGTCTTTCCAAAAATATATTCTATCTTTTCCCACACTTCATTAGGTGATGTTAATCCATTAATATGGAAGAGGAGGTCTCTTGAAATGCTCAGACACAAAAGACCATAAGCCTCATCCCTCCTGTTGTGCCATTTAATTTTCTCTGCAACTACATTGGGCTCTCCTTCTGTTGCCATAGTAACCCTATAGATACCTTCACTCTCAACAATATCTCCATCTCATCTTTCCACTCAAAGAAATTGAATGGAGTCAAGATGATCTTCTGATATTGGTCCATAGCTCAGAAACTGTGCCCTCCAGTGAGCAGAATGCGCTCCTAGTAAAGATGTCAAACCTGAAATAGAAATAAGAAAGGAGAGAAATCAATATACAAAGGCTCTGATACCATATGGAAATTGAGCCCAAGAGATAGAACAATTACACTCGCAAAATTGCTAATCAAACATGCAAAATTAACACCAAAGGAGACTGAAATTGGAGCATAACACTAATCTGTATTTAATAAGTGTATAATATCCAACCTTATGAAGTAATGGGATATTGCAATATATAATTACATGAGATATTCGAATGCATAAGGATGCCATTCGAAAAGGTCAAAAAGCAAGCTTACTAAATCTAGTCAAATCCCCCATAGGTGCATAAAGTAGTTTCCAAATCCACCAAGACGCTCACGAATTGGCTAAGTCAAGTAGGAAAGATAAAGAAGGATGGAAATACAACTCATAAATTATTTTATTAGGAGAAAAGGAGGGAGGATGATGTGGGAAAAAAAGAAGTCAACTACACCTAGTCTAGCTTTTCCTTTTGCCTTAAATCTCAATAAATCATGCAGCTTTTCAGAAAAAGAAGATATGCGCTTTGGAGGACCTGGAATAAAGCAGACATGCTAAATATGGTTTCCAAGATGTTTCTGAGGTGCTCCATAACTCAGTTTTAGCATGTGTTGACTTCTAGGACTTGTAGAAGGCAACTAGCATAGAGAGGAATCTAGAAAACTAGGTAATAAGACAAAAATAGTTAAAATTAATGTCGAAGGTAGCTAACTATGGGTTGATTATTCTAACAAGATAAAAAACAAAAAAAACTACCAAAATTCACATATAAACAACCAAATGGCGACCACTCGTAACAATTTGTGGTATCTTATCATGAGGAAAAAAATGTGGTCATATTTAGCTTGGTTGTTTATAGCTTATCTTGTGGTCATATATTTGGTCATTAATCATGAAATTAATGACAAAAAATATGGCCAAATTAACGACCAAATATAAAACCAAATATATGACCACAAAATAAGTTATAAATGACCATGCTAAATAAGACCATTTTTTTGTTGTTTGATAAGTGACTACAAATTTGCTACTAGCGATCACCAACTCAAAATTGGTCATTTCTATGCGAATTTAGGTCATTTTTTTCATTTATCTCTCATTTTTTACTAGTAATTAATTTTCCATATGCATCTATTCATCATCGTTCTCCTTGCACTTGAGTTAAAAAAGTTCTAAATTCCCCCTTACCCCCTCTACAAAAAATCACCAATATCCTCCATTTTTAAAAGAAAAAAAAATACTCCATTTTTTGTAAAAATCCCTTCTTTCCCATATCTTTGAATAATAATAATATTAATGATAATTTTTATACCCTCATAATCCTAACCCCTTTCCTTCCCTTTACTATTTTATTTTAATTTTTTTTTTTGAAAACCCTTCCTTTCCCTATATCCCTGCTATGATTCATTTTTTCACTCATACATAATATAGTATATGGTTATTATATATATTTATATGTAATATATTAATATTAGTATAAAAAAAGATACAAGAGGGAAAAGTGAATGATTTGGAAAACTAAATTGAAAAAAAAAAGATAAAAGAGGGAAAAGTAAATGAGTTATAAAAATAAGGGAAAAGAAATTGGGAGAGAAATTAAGGAAAAATAAATATTTTGGAGGAAAAATAAAGAGATTTTAAAATGGAGGGGAAATATTTTGGTTGGGATCCATATTAGAGTCAATAGAATTCTTAGATGCTTCCCATTTTCATCTCTTTCATAATCTTCGTATGGCCTGGAAGCTCGTGGTGAGAGTCTCAACATTGTAGGCAAGACGAGATCTTGGCTTCTGGAAACCAGTCTGAGTTAGATCCAACTATACTATTAACAAGATGGGGCATACAACAAGATATAAATATTTCATCCTTTTGTTGTTTTTATAAATATATGGAATGACACTATTTTTAGTGTATTTTGTGGAGATTTTAGAGTTGCCATCGAACTCAAAACCCTTGTACAAGTTTCAAGTTTCTTCTATGATTTTTATTTATTGGGGTTTGTTTTGAATGGTTTTAGAGTTCAAAATTTGTTCTTAGACAATACTCCTTTAAGGTTTAGGGATGAGACCTATAAAGGAGGTTTTTAGGTTGAAAAATTGAACGAGTCTCAGGGATTTTCCATGTTTCAGGTCCTTTGTTGTTTTTCCTTTAACGAGTTCAATGGCTCTAGGTTCTTGTTAGAGTATGAAACAAAAGCTTACAAAACTGGTCTTCGAGTGATGATTTGATATTTAAACCCACTTGAGCTTATTTTTTTCTCTTGTAGTGTATTTGTGGCAATTTCAGGGTTGCATGGACAAGGAATGATTGCGTTTACAATGTCTGCTACGGAAGTTTAGGGAACATTGTTGTTTGAGGTATGGTTTCAACTTAATATATTAAAACCCTCATGTTATTCTGTCTTTTTCAAGTTAACTTTCACTTTTAAATGAATACAATGGCCAACTCATAGGAAAAAACTCATGCATCTCTAAATGGCAACATTAATCCCTCTAGGCACATCCTTGTTAAATATGGTCCCATTTTGAGCATGATGAACAAACATCTTAGGGAACTCAAAAATAAATATAACTAGATATTGCAGATCGAGGAAAGTAAATCCTAAGGAAAGGTTATCAACAAAGAGTATGACGATGTATTGAAGTCAAAGGACGGTGTTACAATACTAATCGAACAGTATGAGATACTTAGGAAGCCTCTCGTTATTTCTATGAAGGAAGAGATTGGTGAGAAAGAAAACGAGTTACTAGAAGAGAATGTTACCAGCAAGGATCCTACAATTGAAGAAGGTATTTGTCATAGAGGGTTCCAGTACCGTGGAGAGTGGAACCTAAGATGCATAGGACAATGATGATCTGAAGAATGGTGAAGAAACTCCTCCACTGGAGGGAGATGATTCCAAGGGTGGTGTGTGGATTTCTGATGAGGTCATTTTATAGATTTTGAAGATATTATACTTTACTGATTTGTTCGATGTTACTTCTCATAATTATTTTTCCTCCATTATGTGGACAAAAATGTACAAATGAATCTCATGTTTATCCTTGATTAGGTGATTGATGATTCCACACAACCCCTAGTAGAAGAAGATCTTGGCGTACTATATGTGTTTGGTTTGCTCACGACTTCACGACCACTCAATGCAACCCCTTGTCACAAGAGTGCTCTTCATATCTACGTTCATCATGCAAGGAAATGGCTGGTTAACTTGAAAAAACACATTCATCTAGATAATGTACTATCTTATATCCTATTGTTAGGAATAATAGTATATCGAGTTCCTAGTTTTCATCTTGTATTTTGTCTTTGAATTCAACTCAATGGATAGATGTTTTGTTTCCTTTGAAAAGTGTAAACTCTTCTATAAAACATATAATTAATGGTCAGTAGATGCTTGTGGTGCCTTTGTATCATTTTTACTATGTAATCATTTTAAATGAAATTCAATATTAATGAATTCTTGGTGCAAGGCGAGCCAAGGCCCATGCCTCCTTAAGCTATAGGGAGAGTTGGAAATGAATTTTACTTTAGTTTAAGATCACACAACCCAACTTATTTGATTGCGTTTACATGTATGATCATGATGTTTGGTTTATCCCTTTACCAATTTGTTCACGGATTCAATTTTGTTATTACATTCATTCCTTGTGCATATTGAATTATCCTTACTAGTCTCTCAGTTTTGTATCACCAAGGAAATCTCGGTTCACCTCGCTCCCCTCTTTGGTCAGTGTTCAGTCATGTATTGACTGTCTTACCTAGCCTTAAGAACATGGGGTTTAATATTGTTAAGTTTCCTTTTTTTGTTTATTTAGTTTTGAGAATTACATGTTTGTATTTTCGTTCTTTTCATCTCCTTGGGTTGGGCAAAGGGCACAGTTACATGGTTCCTCTTTAATCAGTTGAAGCTCATTGATTTTTTGGGAATATTTGGTTTATCCTTTGTCAATTACTTTAAAATTTAGATATTATTTTATATTTTGGTGTTAATGGCCTTAGCATATAATATCGTGTATGTGTGACATAAAAATGAGAATAGAATCACATGAAATTTTTTCTTTGCTGTAATCCTTCACTAGGTTGTAAAGACTCTAATTTAAGGAAGAGAATGAACGTAATATTATCATCAAAGTACTTCACCATGACTCCTGAGTTACAAACTGTCACTCAACAAACTGTAGCTACAGTAGCTATAGCTTCTCACCAGCTGCTAGGCAACTTGTTACCCAAGTTTAAGTGCAACTGACTTGATTGAGGAAATTGTTGAGAAGAAAGGGGAGTTTAAAGGCACATCCATACCGCATTATTGGGTTTTGATGAGAAGGATGATCCCAATTTTTATGTTCATTTAAAAATAAGTCTTTAGGTTAATCTTTCTCCAATTCCTTAGTTTTTTTCTCCGTTAGGTTAGTTTTAGTGAACCCTAGATAGATTATGTTAATTATAAAAATTTCATATTAAATTTTTTAAGTTATATTATGGTATAGGGTTAGTATAATTAAGCTCTTAGATTTTAGTTAATGATAATTACATGGTATAGAGATAAAATAAAATTCAAAACAAAATTTAAAAATTAAGAGAATAGAACTTTATAAGATTTAATCTTAAGTTATAATTTATCTTAATGCTAAGCCTTCTAAGTATAATAAAAAAGATTTGTAGATAATTTAATAATTTAGGTAAACATTTTACGTTACAGTTTATCTTAATATTAAACCTTCTAGTTAAAGTATTAAAGAGATTTATAGATAATTCATTAAAATTTAGGTTGACTTTTTAATCATCTTTAGGTTTCATAAGGTTGTGTAATATTTCTATATTTATAATTTATAATAAATAAATTTATAAAATTAGAGTTTTTCATTATATAAGTTATAATAAACAAATATATATAGGTTAAATTTAGATAAATTATAAATAATAAATTTATATAATTAGATTTTTTCATTATATAAGTTATAATAACCAAATAAATATATATCTTCATTTTATAAAAAATTTAAAAATTTCTTAGTCCCTCGTTTTAATTATTCCTTTAGGATATTCCCTCTTAAACTTTTACTTTTTAATATTGTTTTTCCTTTCATTGTTTAGATTATGAGAATTTTAGGGTTTTATGTGAGTCTAATATGACATAAATAAAAAATAATTTCATTAGTTTCCTTAAAGTATATTAATAATACTAGATATGCCACTCCTTTACCCAGGCTTATTGTCCTGATGATGATCCTTGATATAGGTTCAAAATGTCGACTTACACAATGGATACTGAGGTCTCCTCGGACACCACTACTCAATATCCTAGTTTCCCATTTTCATTATTTTCTTGTTTTTGTGTTGTTTCTTGAAGGTGATAAATATTTGGCTCCATCTATTTTCTTATATTGAAGTCGTGATTGATGGTTTGTGATTGTGTATTCTAATGGTTTGTATTTTGCAAGACACGTTGTAATAGTTTCCTAGTTTCAGTTGGAAAAATGTTCTATTTTTTAATTAGATTTGATGGAGAAAAGAACTGTTCTTTGTTGTTGTCATGAGAGTTGTTCTTTCTGAAAGTAATTCCAATCATGTCATATTATGACTGTCAAAATGATGAGAAATGTAATGGTGTTTAAACTTCTTGCTATTCATTTTGATTTCTCTTTTGGGAATTTTGACATTTATCTTGATTTATTTTTTAAGCATTGTGGCACATGCTTATATAGAAGTTTAATACAAAGGCTTGGTCGAAGAGACAATTTAATAGAAAATCATATATGAGTTTTGAATGAATGTATGTGTGTGTTGGAATATATTAAACCCACTCATAACTTAGGATAAAATATTTAATCATTATTTGATTAAATTCCTACCCACTAGCTAAATTAATTGGCATCCACTTGCACCTTAAAGTCAACCTATGCCATCTATACCCCAGGAATGATTTATTTCTAATTCTGGGTTGATCTTGACCACTTTATGGATATCCAGAATTAGTAACTGCACTTTCTTGCATATTATTCCTTATAGGTTTCTTTGCTTTTATGTGGATAACGTATAGTTAGTTAACTATGAAACTGGTATTTTTTGTTTCCAACCCATCATCCATGATTTTATCTCCATTTTCTAGGATTAGCTTGTTTATCCATCACTCTTGAAAAATCACTCATGCTTTTGCTAATTCGTGAGGTCCTTGACTGATTTGGGATATGCTTTAGCCACCTATGGGGGTTTATCATATTTGGTAAGTCAGTCTTTTTGAGATTTATGAGTTGTCTCCATACAACTCAATTTTCCTATGAGGGATGCACTATTTATGTACACTACTATTCATCATTATTCAATGGAAGGATACACTCCAATATTGATCTCTTCATTCATGTGATTCAATCTCTTTTCTTCTCTCTATTTTTCCTATGTATGCTTGTGAGAATTATCTTAGTAGCAAGATCTATTTCTTGTGCTTCTTCTTAGCATATTTGATCATAGAATTGGAACCATTATTTCTACATGGTATCAGAGTGCAAGTTTACTCAAGTTCTATATATTTGAGGAGCTATCTGTTCTCTCCAGGAGAGCACATCCAATATCCTATCCCTCTCTGAAGAAGAGCTTGGTCTAGCTTACAATATTTTCTTTTAGTTTTGTTTTTGTAGGTTGTAGAGAGTATCTCCTAGAGAATATCAACAAATTCAATATGGATTCAAAAGTTTTTCTACTATCTCCTTTCAACTATGATGATTGAAAGCCCAAGATGAGTGCATACTTGAAGAGGCAATGTATCTTTGAAGTCTCCATTGGTGCATTGAGCGAACCTCAATCTTATTGTTAACACCCAAAAAAGGTTCACTACCTCATCTACCCCATTACATGGCTCATTTTCCCATTTTTCTACCATATTTCCATCAAAAACCCATAAAACCATCTAAAAAGCCTCCAAAAGGCTTAAAATGCCTCCAAAAGGCCATAAAACCCTCTTTTCCTCCAAAAAATATCCAAAATTCCTCCAAAAAAGCAAAAAATCTCCAAAAAGGAAGAAAACATATAAAATAATGAGGAAAAGGAGGAAAAAACCCTAAACAGCTGAAACCCTAACCCTAAACCGGCACTCCACCACTATAAATAAGTGATGGAGACCCCTCATTTCATATACACAATCACAAGTATCCTGCCTCTGCCAAAATTTCTCTTGAAACCCTAGCTCACCATTGAGCTACTTTCACCATTGAGAGCCCCTTTTGGCCCATTTCCACCATTGGAGAAAGAGAAGGAGCAGCTGGAGCTCGGAGAAAACTCTCGGATCAGCGCAACGGGGTTCACCAACCTCCACATTGGAGGTCAGATCAATAAAAAATCATTCTTTACTTTTTGTTGTTTTGCTTCATGAACATGTTTAGATTAATTTTTATTACTGTTTAGCATCTTTTATTTCACATATTATTGAACTGCTACTAAGGAATCCATTCTCCTTAGTAGGTGCTCATTCGCACAAGCTAGGGGTAAAACCCTAGCTACAGTTTTGGCGACTCCGCTGGTTTTTATTTTATTTTATTTCCTGTTTTGTCCTTTTGGCTGTCGTTTTTGGCCGCTGTAAACCGCAATTTTTTTCTCCGCAGTCGCGTCCCGACCGCGTTTTTCAAACCCTTTCCTGCGACCCGAACGCGCCTGTTGGCCGTTTTACCCGCGTCCCGACCGCGCCTTTCCATCTCTTAGCTGCGACCCGACCGCGTCTGTCATCTTTTTTCCTGCGGCTCGACCGCGACTTTTTTCCTGTTTGTTGCATTCCGACCGCAGCTTTAGGCCAGACAGCCGTGACCTGCGCGTGCCTGTTTCCTTCAAACCCGCGGTCCGACCACACAATTTCACCCCAAACCCGCGATCTGAATTTTGCTCTCGTTTATGCTTTTGAACCCAGCCCCTTTGCTGCCATTTTTTCTGCACCTACACAACCATCTGTCCTACTTGCAGTCCTACAGCCTTTTCTGCAACAGCATTTTTGTCCCCCCTTACAGAATTTTTTGAAAAATTTTCAGCATTGTTTATTCACAAATTTTTGCATGGTAAAATTTTTTCATTCAGTATTATTGTTATTTAGGAAGTTGCCCCTGTGGCATGTGGCACTTCTCTTCTGGGTTCATAACCTCACGAGCACACAATCTGTCACCTAATTCAAAGTGAGACTTAAAAACTACTTAACTCAACCAACATTCTAACCCCACTTGGGGAACACAAAAGAATTTTTGTAGTTAGGTAGGATCGGGGGGATAGGCTTCCAAAAACACCCCTCGGTTACTTACACTTGAGACATAGTTGTTGTCCAAATAGGGAACCAAAATCCCCTAGTATTTTTTGACATGGTCACAACCGGTTTATCAGAGGGCCTCTCCCTTAGGAGGGTTGAAGTCATGAGATTGGTTTCGGAGGCCTGAGTGGAATACCGAACTCCATTCAGTAACTGAAGGGCTACCTTTCGCAGTTCTCGGGATATCCCTGTATAGGGGTATTGCGGTTAAAGGACCAAGCGGCAGATTTACCTTTCTGGACGTGTCATGAACGGGGTATCTTAGTTTCCATTCTTCTAGGATTTGACTACCCGGTGTCCCTCCCGGTAGGGGGATAACTTAGCCACTTGGCTTCCCTATTCATATTGTCTGACTTGGATTTCATCACCTTGCAGAGGATATGTCTAGTTGAGTCATAATACTTCTAGTTAGGTGTTTGCATGCTCCCTTACCTCCTTTTGGTCTAGTGAGTCCACCGTTTTTTATTTTTAGAAAACCTGCTGCTTGTTGGTATTCTGACCATTTTTGTTGACACTCTGCCTATTGTAACATAGCTGTTACAGTGGGTGTTTTGTGTTGATTGTTGGCCTAAGCACCCTATTTTTTGAGCTCTCCTTCTGCACACTCGGTTGCATTAGGGTTTTTGAGCTGTTTTGTAGTTACCTCAACCCACAGAGATTTGACACCATTTGTCACCATTGAGTCCCCGAGACATTCTCAGCGCCTCAGAGGCGACCCCCCACAGCACGGTTCACTAGACACCACCCATGCTCGACACAGATCATCATCACTTGATACCACTTATCATAGATCTCGAGCCTTGTCACTTGACTCCACTCGTTAGCGGCATAGGACTCTGTCGCCAGATACTGACGCCCCTTATTTTACCTCTGATTCTGAGCCAGAGTCTGAGAACCCCCTTTACACTGCCCCCACTAGCCCCATGGCTGGCGTGACTCCCACTCCCATCTTGGTTGGGACCGTTGGTGGCACATCCACCACTACACCAGTTACCACACCTGTTATGGGTATGCCCTCCATGGGGCCCCCATGTATCGTTCCCCTCACGGCACCTATTCCTGCAGCAGGAATACCTATTCTCACTCCATCAGTGACTCATACCACCCATGGTGGTGCAGGTACGTCCTATACCACCTTAGTTCCCCCACTTGGGGGAAACCTCCCTCACACTACCCCTCCACTTGGGGGCATCAGCCCCAACTTAATCCAACCCACTACCATGTCACATTCTTCATCCAGTTTGCCATTCATGGCTAGCCTCAACCTGCCTGACCTAGCTAGATTAACCAATGATCCCATCCAACACGACCCTGCGTGGCCTCACATGCCCACCAAGCTCCCCTCTGACATCCCTAAGTTCAAGGGCAAGGAAGGTGAGGACCCACAAAACCATATCATGTCCTTCCATCTATGGTGTTCCTCCAACTCCATAGTAGACGACTCTATTCGCCTTCGTTTATTACAGCGCACTTTCACTGGCTCTGCTACCAAGTGGTATATCGAACAACCCCATGGAACTCATGCCACCTTTACTTCCCTTGCCTCGACCTACCTGCAGTTCTTCCAGTTACCTGTCCGCTATGACGCAGGCGTTGAGATCCTACTATCATGCAGACAAAACACGGCTACCCACATCACGGACCACATTCATGAATGGCGTCGACGCCGTAGTTTATGCAAGATCAAGTTAGACAACATGATCTTCCTAGACTGGTTCCTCAAATCCCTCCTTCCTATCATTGCTAAGGATGTAGCATCCGAACGACCCTAGTCTGAAGAAGAGGCCATCCTTAAGGCCCAGCAATTCGATCTCATTTACGCCCAGTCAGGTTATCTCTATACCATTATACCTGACGCCCCTCGCGACAATTCATCCCAGCACGATGCTCCGGGGGCATCCCACGCTGCCGACGACATCATTGGCCGTGTCTCTTTGCAGCCTCAACCATTTTCCATAGCCCGTCCTACCCCTGGTCCTGACCCTTTGCGGGCTACCTCACAGTCTGGAGCAACTAACCCGTATGCTCCCATGACACATCACCACCATTCCCATGGACCCTCATGTACACCTCAGTGTTTCAGTCATCTGACTCTCGCTTACGCCCCCCCCGGTCTCACCTCAGCCTTACTATCACCAGCAGGCTACACCAGCTCCTGCGCCGTCACAAGCCCAACCGTTTACTACCCGCCACAGCCAACCCCTGCGGAAAACCCACAACCCGCTCCACAGCACTATCAGCAACACCCTCAGGTTGCTGCACATGCGCAGCCTCCACCTACATATCATCCACCTCAGCCTGCTCCAGCCCCTGCACAACCTCAAAATCCACCTGCTGTCCAAGGGCAAGTTTATGCTCAACAAAACCCGCAGCAAAGCTAGAACAACCAACGCAACCAGGGCCATCAAAACCGCGGCAGAGGCCGAAATCGTGGGAACAACCAACCGACCGAGCAAGATGGTCAACACCCTATTCCCCCCGCTAGTAATAATGCAGCCCCCGCTAACCAAAACCCTGATCGCCTGCCAAAGCAGGCTAAAAACCCTAATTTGTGAACAAACTACCCTTGTTCTGTTTGCGGGGTCTATGGCCACTACACACATTTTTGTCCACATATGGAGCGGGTTCGGCAACTTTGGGCTGCTGATGTACAACGCCAAGGGTAGGCGGCTCCTCAAGCACCACCCAACCCGCCACAACCTCAGCAGCCACCTTTGGTGCTGCAAAACCCCTTACCAACCCAAGGCATAGTGAACACCCAACCGTTGGCTCCCCCTCAAGCCAACACGCCAACCCAACAACAAATCACTTACGCTGCTCCTAATCAACCCACGCTTGACTCAGGTACCCACCACTTGTTGATGATGTCCTCCGATGAGATCAACCTCCAGACCCGGCGGAACCAATATGGCTCCACCCCTGAAGCCCCTCCCACCGATACACCTACTAACGCTCATCCCACTGATCAGGCGTTACGTATACCTCCACCTCCACTAGATGGCGCTCCCAAAGTGCCTCGTTTCCCACTACGCCGTATCAACAATAACCCCAATGCGCGGGCTGCGTCAAACTACAACATTGTCGATGACTTAGCCCAATCCCCCATAGCCATGTCTGCGTTAGAAGTCTTAAAAACCTGCCCTTTGCAGCGCAAGATTCTACTCTCAGCCATTGGGGCTATCGATCCAAATGATTCGCAGTTAATGGATTTTGATTTGGACCAATCCGAACCTCGCCTGCCTTCCACTTTGGCATTCCAAGTTTCTGTTTCCATTCGGAATTTTGTCGTCCATCGATGCATTATTGATGAAGGTGCTTCTAAATGTGTCATGCCCACCTCCATCTGGCAGAAAATGGGATCCCCCCCTCTCCAGCAGTCCTCTACTGTGTTGCGAGCCTACGACGGCCGTTCAACTCAACCACAAGGCCTATTAACTAACGTCCCCCTCCAGCTGGCTGGCAAAACCATCCTCATAAACATCGAGGTTATCAATGCACAGCTTGATTATAACCTTTTACTTGGCCGCAGCTACATGTATGCCATGCGGGCAGTTGGTTCTACTGTTTTTCGTACCATGATGTTCCCCCATGAGGGACGTGTGGTCAAGGTTGACCAACTCACTTACCATGATCCCAATGCCCCTGCGGCACCCGAAAATGTTCTCCCCATGATTGAACAACCTGTTTCAGGTGCCACCACCTCATTCGTTTCTTCTCTAGGGACTGGCATTTACTTTGATGCACCAATGACCTCGACCTTCCCATCTATTCCATCGTCGTCACCTGTCACTGAAGTGTCCGACCTATGTACCCTGTCCCATAACACGCGAACTCCTACTACTCAACCGCCCTTGTTGCCTCAACCCCCTTTGGTACCTAGTCACATTGGTGCTACACCCATCCATACCATTCCTTTCCTTTTCCCTCCCTCAGGAGTAGTTAGAGCCCCGGTCATGGCCACCCTCAGCCTTCCTGGGTTAACCTTAGGATTACCCATTTGGTATCTTTCGCCTCCCGTTCGTCCGCCGACACCTGATGTTGTCCTGCAACTGGTGCAACCCATTGCCACTACTAGTCAACCACCTCTCGGTATCGCTACCCCGTCGTCCTCCACGAACCCCCCCCCCTCTTCTTACCAAACCCATTGGGGGCAGAGGCCCCCAACCTTACACTGCTGTCCCACCTCCTAAGACAGTAAAAAACCCCCCTGTGTTTCGTGCTCCTTCCAAATGTGCGCTGTGCGACGAATTGGGCCATGTGACTCACCTATGTCCTCAGTTACCAGCATTACAGGAATACATGCAAACGCTTGACGACGACCCCACTATCCCAGTTATCCATCTATATTCAACCCCTAAGCCTCGCGACAAATCCCTGCGCACTAACCACTCCTGTGCCCTATGCGATGTTTACGGGCATTACTCCCATCACTGTCCCGATCTCCCCGAGTACAGAGTATCTCTCTTTGAGATGAACAATCTGGATCTTGAGACGGCACCCCTCACCATTGAGGAAATCCATTCCCCGGTCTCTTCCCCCTCCGGAGAGGTTAATACCATTTATATGATCTCTTTCGTCACTACTCCCTTATCAACCGATTTGACGACACAGATATTCCGTACTGATGAGGAGATCCTCGAGGCTCTCACTGCCCCAAATTATCCCTGGGATGACATGCACCACCATTCCTACTTCCTCCCAGATGAACCCTCCTCTAACACTTCTCCTCAATTTGCAATTGAATCCAAAGACTTCCTTCCCCCTAAGGTCGACTGGTTCAAGGACCCTATTCCTGCTCCTGACGCCTTCGAAGAGGGTAACATGGCCAACATCTCACCTGTCATCCAAATTGATATCGCTGCCCCCGGAGGTACCCCCGAACTCATTGATTTAGGAGCATCTTGCACTGAGCAGGAGATTGAGGAATACAAAACACTCTTCAAAGAATTCCGTGATGTCTTTGCCTGGTCCTATACCGAAATGCCTAGTCTTGACCCTGCCATTATAGAGCACAACATTGACACATGGCCTGATGTACCCCCCGTACGTCAGAAACAACGTCCCATTCATCCCTCAAAACTCCTAGCTGTCAAAACGGAGATTGAGAAACTTCGCACGGCAGGATTCATTTATCCTATTGCCTATACCACCTGGGTTTCAAACCATGTTCCTGTCAACAAGAAACAAGGCACCCTTAGAGTATGCATTGACTTCCGAGACTTAAACCGCGCCTGTCCCAAAGACAATTTCCCTACGCCATTTATTAACCAGCTCATTGATGCGTGTGCGGGGCATGACGTCCTCTCGTTCATGGACGGTTTTTCCGGATACAATCAGATCCAAATCCGAAAGGAAGACCAGTACAAAACCGCTTTTACTACCCCCATGGGGCACCTTTGCCTATCATGTCATGCCTTTTGGCCTAAAAAATGATGGTGCCACATTCCAGCAGGCCATGACCTATTGCTTTCATGATTTGGTCCATATCCTGCTCGTCTACCTTGATGACCTTACAGCTCGTTCCCGAAAACGATCAGACCACCTTACTGACCTTCGGCAAGTTTTTCTGCGTTGTCGCAAATATCAGATCCGCTTGAACCCACACAAGTGCGTCTTTTGCGTTCCGGCAGGCCGATTGTTAGGTTTCATTATTTCCCAGAAAGGAATTATTGTTGATCCCCTGAAATTCCAAGCCATCTTAGACCTTCCCTCTCCTTGAACGCTCCGGCAACTCCAAAGTCTGCAAGGGCGATCCAATTTTCTTCGACGCTTCGTTCCTGATTACGCCACAACCGTTCATGGTTTCTTGCGCCTACTCCGTACCCACATACCCTTTGTCTGGGACAAACAAGCAGAAGCTGCATTCGAAGCCCTCAAGAAAACTCTCACACAAGCCCCCTTGATCTCTCCTCCGTATTTCTCTTAGGACTTCATCCTCTACGTCTCGGCATCTGAGCATGTTGTGTCCGGAGTCTTGGTTCAAGAGGACACCTCACGCCAAGAGCATGTCATTTACTACGGTCCCCAACCGCGGCTGTCTCGGTCTAAACCCGCGGTTTGAGACCGCGGTTTCGACCCCCAAACCCGTGGTCCACCCACGTGGACCATACAAACAAACCCTAGGAATCACTACCCTCCCCCCGAACCCAATTACAATGCAGGTATGAGTTTGACAGAATACCTGTATCTCCCGAATCTGAAAACAGCCGGTCGGATCGTCCAAAAATGACACCTCAGCTTTGGTCCACTGCGATTACGAGTCAAAGTCAAATAGTACAAATGACACTTGTCATGTTGGGCCCACTTACCATTTATAGTCTGTTGACTTTTCTCTTGTTTGGCCATTCTGAACCCAGACGGAGTCCGTTTTTCGAACCGTTTCCACCATTGGAATCAGCACGACGAAACCATCACGATGGTCACCTCGTTGCATTATTTTTTGCTACACCATTTTTGCCCATTTTTTCGATACCAATAGTCACCTCGGTTTGCACGCCACTTCAGCCGCTCTCCGTTTTTAACACTTTTCATATCGTCGGATTCATTTTTCCTAGCTCGTGATGATGCTTGAGATCATTTCTCGCTCTCACTTGGTACAATTTCAACATTGCGTCCCTACACCTTGCCGCATCGATTTGCGTGCCACATCGGCCGTCATCAGATTATTTCACACTTTTTACATGAGCCATCCACTCCTGTCATACTGCAAATGTTTCGTTATTTTTCCACCATTCATTCACCCCGCAAGGAGGCCCACCAGTGTTCCCCCCCACCCTCAGTCCTGGTCATCATAAATATTCCTTGATTGAACACTTCCTCCTTGCCTGGCCATTAATTCAGAGTCTTCTTATTTGCTTTCAGACTCCTTAAAATTGAAAGCAACCACGAGCATGCACTGTCCTGGGCTCGTAAAATCCACACGACAGTACCATTCCATTAATTTAGAGTCTTCTTATTTGCTTTCAGACTCCTTAAAATTGAAAGCAACCACGAGCATGTACTGTCCTGGGCTCGTAAAAACCACATGACAGTACCATTCTATTACTTCAGAGTCTTCTTATTTGCTTTCAGACTCCTTAAAATTGAAAGAAACCATGAGCATGAACTGTCCTGGGCTCATAAAATCCACATGACAGTACCATTTTATATCCACACTTCTTCTAGTTCCCTTACCCATGAATAAGTCCCCCCGCGCTTCTTAGCGCTATGATCAATCCTCTCGATAGCACCACCACTAAGGTCGCCTTTGTTCAGAGTATTCTGCAGTCTCCTACCATTTTACCACAGCTTGAGTCTCCCTCAGCCCATTCACCCTCAGATCCCATACAGCTATGATCCCTTTACCACCAATTAGTTTCATGTGCTGCCCGATCGTCCCCGCCATCATACTCTGAACAAAGGAAGTTTGAGTCCACCCACTCTACTTGCCCAGTTATTTACCCCAGTTTATCAACCCTGCCATCAGTACTATCACATTTCGGTTTTTCACCTCGCGCTCCTGTCAAGGAAACATCATTGCCTTGATAGTTGCAGGTCTCCCTCTGTCGACGAAAGCCCCTCTATTCCAGAGGATAGACCTAGAGGCCCCTGTGCCTTGGACCCATCACCATCTGTGGTGAGTGCCTACGGACCATTTTGGGAGGAGTCATCATTGCCTCTCCGAATAGTTGTTTCTCACTTGCTCGACTTCAGCACCTTAATCGCATCGTTGAGAATCGCGCAGGATGTATATCCATTCCATCATTTGTCGAAGACCTCGGATTTCCCCCGACTCTAGCACATTGGTGAGTCACTTCGGAACGCCCAGTCATATGTTCCCATGGATGTCCGGGCTGCGTTGGCGATTGTATTCGGAAGCCATCCAGTTCCAGGCTTCCTCGAGTACCCAGTTCAGTTCCAGATCAGTGTACCATGGCAAGTATGACCATTGTCACTTTGATCCAGCAGCTTCTCAGTTCCTTTGGAACCACATTCAGTAGCACTGCTGTCATTCCAGTGCATCAGTTGTTCAGCTCAGACATGGTCATCCCAGCAGTATGTTCTAGATTTGTGTCCCTTCTGGACCCTTATGATATACACAGTGGATTTCTATGTATCCTACAGGTCCCCCTTTTCGGGCCTCACAGTTATTTTTATGTATATTGATACGAGCATGGGAATGCCCACATCGTCCAGATGATCATATGATTCCTCATCCATTATTGAGGTTATGTACTTTTCAGTCCTTGCAGTTGGTTCGAGATCAATGTTTCGGGCTTCAGTTGGTTTCTTCTCTTCTCCACACCCCAGGAAAAAAAAATATGACCTATGATGTCCATCGACCATACGATGAGCTCCTGCCCTCGCACATCAGGGGGCAATCTGTTAACACCCAAAATAGGTTCACTACCTCATCTACCCCATTACATGGCTCATTTGCCCATTTTCCTACCATATTTCCATCAAAAACCCATAAAACCATCTAAAAAGCCTCCAAAAGGCTTAAAATGCCTCCAAAAGGCCATAAAACCCTCTTTTCCTCCAAAAAATATCCAAAATTCCTCCAAAAAAGCAAAAAATCTCCAAAAAGGAAGAAAAAATATAAAATAATGAGGAAAAGGAGGAAAAAACCCTAAACAGCTGAAACCCTAACCCTAAACCGGCACTCCACCACTATAAATAAGTGATGGAGACCCCTCATTTTATATACACAATCACAAGTATCCTGCCTCTGCCAAAATTGCTCTTGAAACCCTAGCTCACCATTGAGCTACTTTCACCATTGAGAGCCCCTTTTGGCCCATTTCCACCATTGGAGAAAGAGAAGGAGCAGCTGGAGCTCGGAGCAACCTCTCGGATCAGCGCAACGGGCTTCACCAACCTCCACATTGGAGGTCAGATCAATAAAAAATCATTCTTTACTTTTTGCTGTTTTGCTTCATGAACATGTTTAGATTAATTTTTATTACTGTTTAGCATCTTTTATTTCACATATTATTGAACTGCTACTAAGGAATCCATTCTCCTTAGTAGGTGCTCATTCGCACAAGCTAGGGGTAAAACCCTAGCTACACTTATGAAGAGAATATTGATTGGATACATAATTGTGATAGAGATTGTGGAATTATGTGTTTGGGAATGTCTCCAAATATACATCATCTCATAGATTCTGTTGAGTATCCATTTGAGCTTTGGAACAATTTGGACAAAGATTTTGGTATGCAGGAAGTAGAGGATGGAGCATGGAACGAGCCCAACATCTCCTTATGTTCTCTCTCTCAATATATATTGGCCTCTACATTCTTTAATGAATTTATTTATGATGAAGAAATTTATCATACAGTTTATGTTGCTGCTACCCTATTTGATTCGAATCATCCTTCAATCAAGAAGCAAATATTGAAGAGCCATCTTTTTATGTGTCTCTTGAAGGTGATTCTTCTTCTTGTCATACCAATGATGAAAAAAGTAGCATATGGAGATTTTATTGATATTTATGATGATCCATTCACACATTCATTGTTCTCTAAATCTCCTATCTTAGATTCTGAGATCCATGTGCTAGATCCTTCACACTTTGTGCATACCTCTGCCATTGATGGTGCGCAACCTAGTGTCTTCCTGGATGTTTGCTTAGCCAAATCAAGTCCTATTAATTTCATTCCACTTACCATACTTTATATAATGTTCTTATTCATCTCCTCCTTTGTTCTTGGCATCAATACTCAGAACATCCTTGAATATTTTGAATATCTCCTTCTTTCCTCCTTTCATACAGAGGATTCATTACCAGTGTATTCCCACGAATCTAGTGATATGCTTATATGTGATCCTTTGGATTATGATTTAAAGCATGTTTGAATGTTGATACACAAATCATACCACCATCCACACCATCTACCATACCTCTGAATAATCCTAAGACTATACAAATCCCAAGTTCACTAGTTTATTCCTCATTGGTCTCTTATGTAGTGTTACTTATCTTACATGGTTTGAAGTATTTCATATATTTCAGTGGTTGGTTATCCATGAACTTAGTCATATTTGCACTGATAATAAACATGTTTGGATATATTCTAAACACTTATGGTTCAGATCTCAAGTCCATCCATCATTTAGATTTTTACACCTATCAGTTTTCCACAGTTGCTCATAGTTTTCCTAGACTAGCTCTATATCCTCATGGGGTCATTGAAGAATTTGTATGTGTTGTTCCATATGATAATGTTTCTTATATATCATAGTTTTATCATCCTCATATCATATCTGGGAAGGTGCTACATCAGATTGGAAGAATAACATGTGATTCACATCACAATTTTGCAGCTATTCAAGGAATTGAGTGTGTAATAAATTGTCTTAATTTTTGTACTCTTTGGGAAGGAGTATGAATAGATCTCTTTTCCATTTCAGATTGTGTTTTCATATTATATTTTGACAGCATCAAGAATCATTCAGATAATGCTCCTACTTCATCAATTGATGATATACAAGGAGTCTCTCCTCTTCCTTCTTGCAGGTTCTACACTCTAGCGCATGATCATGGAGTTCACGATTTCTTCATCAAGTATTTCATCCAAAAGCAGTTCATTCAGCTCATTCAAGTGAAGATGAATATATGTTGAAGACATATTATTTCAAATTTTGTGCCTTGTCCTTTCTTGAGGGAGGATTTTCACCATGTGGTTTTTCCTCTTTCCTCACTTTTCTGGACATAGTAATTATTAAAGGGTGACCATAGACTTGTTGTTGGGACCTATATACAACTATATTTTTTACATACCATCATAAAGTCAGACTTAAAGGGGGGTGTTGGAATACAATAAACCCACTCATAACTTATGATAAAATATTTAATCATGATTTGATTAAATTCTTACCCACTAGCTAAATTAGTTGGCATCCACTTGCACCTTAAAGTCAACACATGCCATATATACCCCATGAATGATTTATTTCTTAGTCTGGTTTGATATTAACCACTTTATGGAAATCCATAATTAGTAACTGCGCTTTCCTACAGATTTTGCCTTATTCTGCTTATATCCTACTTTTATGTGGATAAGGTAAAGCCAGTTAACTAGGAAACTGATATATTTTGTTTCCAACCCATCCTCCATGATTTTATCTCCATTTTATAGGATTAGCATGTTTATCCATCACTCTTGACAAATCACTCATTATTTTTCTAATTCATGAGGTCCTTGACTAATTTAGGATGTGCTTTAGCCACCTATTGGGGTTTATCATATTTGGTAATTCAACCTTTCTGAGCTTTATGATTTGTCTCCATGCAACTCGATTTTCCTATGAGGGATGCAATATTTATGTAAACTATTATTCATCATTATTCAATGGAAGGATACACTCCAATATTCATCTCTTCATTCATGTGATTCAATCTCTTTTCTTCTATTTATTTTTCCTGTGTATGCTTGTGAGAATTATCTTAGTAGCAAGATCTATTTCCTATGCTTATTCTTAGCATCTTTGCTCATAGACTTGGAGCTATTATTTCTACAGTGTCTTTGTTACTTGTATTAAGACCTATATGGTGTTGATCAGGATCTTTGTAATCATGACCTTATCATTTGGTTATACAATTAAAAGAGCATGAAATGTATGAGTGTGCACATAAAAGGAAGAAGCCATATAAAGAGTACATGGACTATAAAATCACACAAGAACCACTTGATAACAGAGTTCATCCCCAAAGGAATTATGTCTCTAGGCCTTCTCTTCAATGGGGAGGTCATTTGTTCATTATCTCAACAAAAATATCAAGTACATGGCCAATGTGGCTTTATACCTCAATTCTGGAAATGACGTGCAAATTGGCTTAGGAACATGGGTTTTGGAATTTTAACTGAAAGTTTACATTTATAAAAACTAATTAAGGAAAACAAGGTACATGGGTAAACCTTACTCCCTCACCAACATTAGTTAAATTTTGGATCTCCTCTTCAATGTTTTTCCTCGTCGTGCAGCTAGTCATATTTTTATATTAAAATAACAAACATGTTATGTACAGGCTTCATTGCAAAAAAAATAACAATGTAGTAAAAAATATAATATCTGGGCCAAGGGTATTACAACAATTCTTGAATTGGGGGGTCAAATTACATGGAACCTACAGTGAAATCCTTCGGTTAGGCTGGCCGACTTTTCCATTCCCAAATACATGTTCCCAAACTTACAAAACTCGATTCAAATTCTCAATGGTGTTTTAGGCCTCATAATGAATTTGGAATGTTTCCTTAAATGGATGTATGGGGATACCTTCAAATGGCCATAAAACAAAAAAACATGCATCAGATCGCAAATCCATCTATTTCGTTGGAGTCTTGGCATTGGATTAAGTTAAATTTTTGTGCAAATATGTTGAGCTTTGATGTTTAATTCTTTAAGTGTGGAAATATTGAATACTTGAAAATAAATGAACCATTCATGCACATAAACATTCAACAATAACACAACATATACCCCGAAAAAAACCCTCAAAAGAATGAGGATGAAAAACCCTAACAAATCTTCAAATTATAATTATGATAGATAATAGAGACTGTCTTTTATAATATTAGATTGATTTTTGAACCCCGTATATTAGGTACAGGAAAATAGACACCCAGGTGTAGATACAAAGAAATAGAGAAGAGAGATAAACCATATGAAATTTCCAATGTGTCCAACACATTAGTAACTAGAAAAATTAGTCATATGCAAGAAGTAGTAAATCGTTGCATGGGGAACTAGGCTCCCATGCAAAATATAGCAAATGATCTTCTTGGAGAATTTCTCTATACCTTAGTTTCATCAATCCTACATACACAAGGTGCAATTCCTTTCATATTTGACATTAAATCTCGCTTGACTGACTTCAGGATGAACTCTCCTTCTAACTAGATGTAGGATCACTTAGTTAGGATTTTAACTCAAGTATCATCATGCAATTTCCTTAACTCAATTTTCAGCATTCAAGTGTTGTCTTTTAGTTTAACTAAAGTGTTGTCATGAAAAACACTTTAGTTAACTGTTTCCTTTTTATTAACACTTTAGTGAACTATTCTTAATTGAAATAATTCTGATTGATTCACTGAAGTGACCACTGTAAATTCTTCTTTAATTAACCGAGGCATGCATTGTTACTTTAATTGAATCTTCAACTAAGGCATACATTGCAACTATAACTGAATATTTAACAAATTGAGTTCACTTTAGTCAATTGAAGTCTTCTCATGAGCAATTTTGATTTCTCTTTGTTCTCTATGCATTTATATGTATCTCTTATCTTTACTACATGGTTAATATGTGCTAACTTTAATTTATTCATCATATTAGATTATACTAAGAATATTTTCTAGATCCTATCATCATATTATATTACTCTATGGATAAAATGATCATATGTTAAAGTAATTCACTCTAGAGGTGGCCAGTCTCTAGAGGAGACTTAATAGAAATTGGTGATCATGATTAGTAATACATCACCCAACATTAATGCATCTATGTGCAAAGCATTGCCTCTATGTTGCAGGTCCACCTTAATGCATGAGGATCCAAATTTACACGCAATTCCTTAGCATTGTCCAATAAGGTTGTACAAGATCATCACTTTGACATATCAAAACATTCAGCTCAACACATGATGAATAACATTTTACACTGAAGGCTTAGTCATTATTGGGTCCAACCCAGGAATCCTACTCCAAGTTTCTTGAGTACTACTCAGGCACCCTACCTCAACAGATAAGGCCCAATCCTGGCTCCACAAGAGTGGCGTAGAGAATTAATCAAGATGATGTAACTTTAAGACTCCCTCTTAGTGAGGGAGGCATTATCTACCACACCAAGATTTCATTGTACATGTTGATATTACAACATCAAGAGTCATTCTCCAGTCTTGTGAGTAATATCAAAACAGTAGACTTGTGAGTAATATCAAGTCCTACAAATATCCTCATATGATTTAGGTGGTAATGTTGTAAATATTGTAAGTAATATCAAGCTGAGTCTTGTGAGTAATATCAATACGGTAGACTTATGATTAATATCAAGTCCTACAAATATCCTCATATGATTGAGGTGGTGATGTTGTAAAGCTTGTGAGGAATATCAAGTTGAGTCTTGTGACTAATATCAATACAATAGACTTGTGAGTAATATTAATTCATACAAATATCCTCATATGATTGAGGTGGTGATGTTGTAAATCTTGTGAGTAATATCAAGCTAAGTCTTGTGAGTAATATCAAGATAGTATATTTGTGAGTAATATCAAGTTCTACAAATATCCTCATGTTGTGAGGTGGTGTACTTTACTGTGTAAAGTGGATATACTATGTGATGTATGGCTAGTCATGGTCAACAGGTGCTACAAGTGTCATTTAGGGATTAGCTACCCCTAGAGTGATTTACTTTAGCATGTGACTATATGACATGGCATAATACATTTGATCATAGGTTCATAAACAATCGTATGAGTATGATATGATATAGAATTAATGAAAACACATCTGGACTGTTAGCACCTAATTAGTGCTAAACAGAAAGAAAGGTTTTCTAACCCGTAGGGGAGGAAGCGAGGCCTGCAAAATTTTCATGATGAGAAGCCTTGGGGGGTTGTAATGAGCTCTGAATGGAAAGGAAAATATCTAATGGAGAATCCCAAGGGTTCATAAAAACAAGGATACCAACAATAGCCATGATCCATCAGGTGGAAGAGAGACCAGGGCCTAGAGTCATACTCAAGCCTCTCATGTTGGACGTCCAGGAGGAGAGGAAGAAACCCCATCAAAGGAGTGACGAAAAGGAAGCATTTTCAACGGTTGTGATGGAAAATTGACGTAGGTCGACGGCGGAGAGCCATTTCATGAGTTTAAAGTGCACATCAAAGGACTCCTTTCCAAATTGGTGAAATGAATTAAACCACAACGATTTGCAATGGTTGAGATCATGAGGATATTAGATCAATGGGGGAGATGTATTCCTCTGATATAAGGTGCACTTGGGAGATAACGCTCCAAATTTCATGAAATGTGATAAAGGAGGGATATATTTGACGGTGGAGATCAACACAGATGCAGATCTATAGTGAAGGGCCATTCCGACAGCCATAAGTGCTTGGAGGAAATCTTGGCTGGAAAGTGCAAAATTTGATAAAGTTCTCCAAACTGGATGGTGAGATGGTGGGAAGATCTAAGATCAATGGTGGAGTTTAAATCCCACAGAGTGGAAGTGTAAGAAAAACTATGAAAGTAAAGCATGATCGTACAAAAAGATGATGCCAGAGATCACATAGCTACATTTTGGGTCCCAGATTTACGGCTAGGATTGCATCCACTTGGAAAGGTGCATGGTCAGATAAGAAAGTAAAATAGTATAAAAGTCGGCACGTGGATCCAAACCGGTTATCCTTTTGCAACATCAGGAAGTGAGGGTTTCAGACTATGCAGATTGCGCCACCTTGGACAAAGACTTCGAAGCAAGTTGTCAACTGACCAGGTATGTCTTTGATATATTAATTTGTTTTCTCATGGCTGAAACAAAATATTTAGAGACTCAAAGCCTCGAATTTCAAGAATCTAGGGAATCCCTAGTAGATAAAGACATTGAGTTATTCCATACGATCATACTAAATGATAGTATAGAAGCCACTCAGGGTAAGATAAAAGCTCTTCAATTATGGGGAATCAACACTCATAAAGTTTTCAGTATCTTTTTCTTTTATTTTTCTGTTGAACAAACCCCTACTTGTCGTGAATTCATAGACGGGTGCATGAGCAATTATTCTCTGTCCTAAGGTGTGATTATGGACGCATCTAGGTCTAAGATGTTGTGTCCCATTAATTCCCTCAACATATGAAACACTTTGTTAATCCATTCTGAGTTAACCCATATTTACAGTGAATATAATGAAGGATATATACTCTGTTTCTTTCACAAGTCTTTGGTTGAACAAAAAGATGTTTTTCTTAGAGCTTGTTTGAAGCCGGAAAGCCAGTTGTCAAACCATTTTTTCCACATAGAAATTTACCTGTATAATGAAGAATCAGTATGTAATAACCCCAGTGAGCCAATTTTTAGGTATGGACTCGAACCAATTCATTACCGAACCTTTATTGAGTCTAAAATTCACCCTCAGTTCGAACCAAGCGATGCCAAGAACATTGAGTAAGTATTCACCACCCACGTGTCTACAATTTGATGAGTTCTTAGCCAGAAGTGTAAATTCCCAGTTGAGTAATTTTTTCCAATTAGGAACCTTCAGGTTCCAATCCTTTTGTCTGAAAATGTTTTTGAGCTTCAGTGATGATGACCTGCAGCTCTTGGAAATGGTTATGACAGAAGACATGCAAATGGATTATTGCAAGTTCATGAATGCCCTCATGGCACCATTATATGAGTTCCTCTTCCAAAAGAGGATGCCAAGGGTCCTGCCAGAGATGAAAAGCATACTGCAATTATCCCCTGAAAGAAGAATTAGGGATTGGTTTCTCTCAGAGGAAAATATAGTGATTAGGGTCTATGGGTTTACTCGCCAAACATATGTCCTTCTAGGATTTCTGATGTTGAGGGTGTTTTCACTAGAACCAATCAAGGAAAGGTTGACAACTGAAAATGAAAATTTTATAAACTTTAGGAAGCATGCAAATATTAAGTTTCCATGGGAAGTTGGCCCTTTTACTGTCAAAATCAAGTTAGCCTTACCAAAGGTCAAAAGAATGCTCAAAGAGAAAGGGTTCACAACAGAGGATGCAATCGACTATGAACCTCGCCACATCATCTCCAATAGAAGGCAAGCAAATAAGATCAAGCCATTCGATTACGTTGAAATGGCAGAGTTGGTGGAGAGGGCCAACTGGATGAAGTACCCTGGAGAGACTAACTCCGATGAGGATATGCCAAAAAAGTCAACCGATGCAATGGAGGAGGGTTCCCCTCAGCTATACCCCTCCTGCATTATAGCCACAGTCGCACAGATCACTCCTTTGGACAACCTGTCTAAGAAGGAAAATAAAAGAGAATACCTAGAAGCCATGGATGTAGAGGAAGGAGATGTGGCCAGGACGCCCAAGAAGCACAAAATCGAGAAACTGGATAAACTCGTGCACAGTACCAAAGCTAAAGGGAAAGAAAAAATGTGAAAGTTTAAGGTCCATCCTTTGCAATTCAAGAATACACATTTAGTAGTGTTCTTAAAGAAGCAGTAAGTAAGTACAATTCTAAAGCCGAGCTGCTGGAGAAATATAGAGAAGTTGGTAAAAAGGCCTTTGCAGAAAGATCGAATTTGTGCAAATATGTGGACAAGTTTCCAGGCCAGAGTACCTCCTTGGCGGCTGTCAGAGACTTGACCAAGGGCACATTGAATTTGGCTATGATCACAAGGGACAAAGTAGCAGAGCTACAGGTAGAGTTGAAAAGGGTCCCCAAAACTGACATGATTAATTTACATCGGGGGATAAGCGACTTCCTCTACATTGACATGCTCCAATATACCTTACAAATATCCAAGTTAACAGTTGGTAAGAAAAGAGTTGAAGAGATGCTCCGAAAGGAGAGGGTAGAAAATAAGGCTTGCCAGACCTAGATCAGGAAGATCCGAGTAGATATATCCATGGCAGACAACCCAGGAGATAAAGGTACCACCACAGAAAGGATACTAAAGGACAAGGAAGGTACAATCCAACTGTTGAAGAAAAATCTAGAAATCCTAGATACTCAGATTATATAGACCATTGAATTGACTGAGATTGAAAAGGAGAAGGAGGCCCTAGACACCGAGTTGATCAATTGTAAAGCCAAACTGCTCAGGCAAGAAAAAAAGGAGGGACGATGGAAGAAATATGCAGAGCTCTAGGCTGGAGAGAAACAAGCCTTTGAAGAAAATCATGTTGAATTAGAAAGGGAGTTAAAAGAATTAAAGGAGAAGGATTAGGAACAACTAGCACCCATGGCCCAATTTTCTGAAATATCTGGGGCAGAATCACTCTCCTGATCCATGTCCCAGGTAAGTCTCAAATATTTAGAGATCACGGGCCTAATGAAATAGAATCAGGACTTGATGGACATGGCCAATGCCAGAGAAGGATTGAAGAAGAAGGTGGAAGAATGTTGCAAAGAATAGGGGATAAGCAACTCTTATAGGGGAGAAACACCTTATCTGGGACATGATAATAGTGGAAGCATCCAAAGTACGGCCATACTTGGATTTTATCCAAGATAAGGAAAAAACCATAGAGGAAGCCAAAAAAAACATCCATACAGTGAAGCTAGACCTGCACAAAAGTCCCTTGGACATAGTCGAAGGCGCAATCAGTTTCTTGAATAGTTTGATAGACGAAGAGATTAGATGAGGAAACATCCGAGATAGGATCCCAGACATCACATGGGCTAGAAGATTGGTTCACAAACACCACCACTTAAAGATGGTCGAGGAAAAATGGAATTTCATGCACAAATAGGCTGACGACTTTAATGCATTATTTAAACCTTTAATCCAAAGGGGGCTCCCCTTCTTCTGAGAAGAAAATGGACCAATGCTGTCCCATAAAGAGTATTATGATAGGTTGGTCAATTGCATGAAAGAAAACACAAAATTCGAGTACATGGCTCAGCATTCACTTTTAAGAAACACTGATGAAGTACCCTGGAGAGATTAACTCCGATTAGGATATGCCAAAAAAGTCAACCTATGCAATGGCAGAGGGTTCCCCTCAGCTATACCCCTCCTGCATTATAGCCACAGTCACACAGATCACTCCTTTGGACAACCTGTCTAAGAAGGAAAATAAAAAATAATTCCCAGAAGCCATGGATGTAGAGGAAGGAGATGTGGCCAGGATGCCCAAGAAGCACAAAATTGAGAAACTGGATAAACTCATGCATAGTACCAAAGCTAATGGGAAAGAAAAAATGTGAAAGTTTAAGGTCCATCCTTTGCAATTCAAAAATACACGTTTAGTAGTGTTCCTAAAGAAGCAGTAAGTAAGTACAATTCTAAAGCCAAGCTGCTGGAGAAATATAGAGAAGTTGGTAAAAAGGACTTTGAAGAAAGATCAAAGTTGTGCAAAGATGTGGACAAGTTTCTAGGCCAGAGTACCTCCTTGGCGGCTATCAGAGACTCGACTAAGGGCACATTGAATTTGGCTGTGATCACAGGGGACAAAGTAGCAGAGCTACAGGTAGATCCGAAAAGGGTCCCCAAAACTGACATGATTAATTTAAACCAGGGGATAACCGACTTCCTCTACACTGACGTGCTGCAATCTACCTTACAAATATCCGAGTTAATAGCTGGTAAGAAAAGAGTTGAAGAGATGCTCCGAAAGGAGAGGGTAGAAAATAAGGCTTACCAGACCTAGATAAGGAATATCCAGGTAGATATATCCATGGTAGACAACCTAGGAGATAAAGGTACCACCATAGAAAGGCTACTAAAGGACAAGGAAGGTACAATCCAACTGTTGAAGAAAAATCTAGAAATCCCAGCTACTTGGCTTATATAGACCATTGAATTGACTGATATTGAAAAGGAGAAGGAGGCCCTAGACACTGAGTTGATCAATTATAAAGCGAGACTGCTCAGGCAAGAAGAAAAGGAGGGATGGTGGAAGAAATATGCAGAGCTCTGGGCTGGAGAGAAACAAGCCTTTGAAGAAAAGCATGTTGAATTAGAAAGGGAGTTAAAAGAATTAAATGAGAGGGATTAGGAACAACTAGCACCCATGGCCCAATTTTCTGAAATATTTGGGGCAGACTCACTCTCCCGAGCCATGTCCCAGGTAAGTCTCAAATATCTAGATATCACGGGCCTAATGAAATAGAATCAGGACTTGATGGACATGGCCAATGTCAGAGAAGGATTGAAGAAGAAGGTGGAAGAACGTTGCAAAGAATAGGGGATAAGCAGCTCTTATAGGGTAGAAACACCTTATCTGGGACATGATAATAGTGGAAGCATCCAAAGTATGGCCATACTTGGATTTTATCCAAGATAAGGAAAAAAATGTAGAGGCAGCCAAAAAAAACATCCATACAGTGAAGCTAGACCTACACAAAAGTCCCTTGGACATAGTCGAAGGCGCAATCAGTTTCTTGAACAGTTTGATAGCCGAAGAAATTAGACGAGGAAACATCTGAGATAGGATCCCAGACATCACATGGGCCGGAAGAGTGGTTCACAAACACCACCACTTAAAGATGGTCGAGGAAAAATGGAATTTCATGCACAAACAGGTTGACGACTTTGATGCATTGTTTAAACCTTTGGTCCAAAGGGGGCTCCCCTTCTTCTGGGAAGAAAAGGGACCAATGATGTACCATAAAGAGTATTATGAGGTTGGTCAATTGCATGCAAGAAAACATGAAATTCGAGTACATGGCTCAGCATTCGCTTTCAAGAAACACTATTGTAAAAAATTTGTTAGGTGAATTCGAAATATTATTTGATTTCAAAGCTTTGTGCACAGGGTTACCAATGCCTTCTTATCTAGAGAACCTAGAGCTTGAATTATTGGTAGAATAAATGGTACATTTGGAGATACCGATAGCTAACCAATGGAAAGTTATTGAAAACTACTTCAAATCCAAATACATGTTACACCAAGGATGATGGGCTCTAGCATCGACCAAAATTGAAGATACAGGTGTGAAGAAATCAGTTGAGCCGGTATTTTTAAGATGCAACATCTCTTGAGTCCCAAAAGAGATGTTACCCTCATCATTTTTTGTTTCATGCCACCCATGGGAAGATGCCACGATACAATTTGTTGCCAATTTTGTAACTAACTTTGGCCCCGTTTTGAGGTTGGTCTCGAGGGCCCAAACACTATAAATATGCTCCTAACAGAAGGAGACAGGGTTGGTGGGTTTTGGATTTGCAAGACTATTGTGTTTGTAATATTTTTTGAATTAATACAAGTATAGAGTTGAATGCTAGTTACATGAATGAAGGAATTCTTGTGTGTTTCTAAATTACAGTTTGTGATTTTCTTTTCCTCATGTGCATGTGGTTCTTGTTGTCTTTTACATTATGTTTTCCTTCATGTCATAGACTCATTGTATAATGGTTAGGAATTCATACTCATATGCTCCTACCATTGTCTCCGATATCCACCAAACACTTCGTCCAAAACTGGCGGGGAATTCATCCCTACGGTGCTCTGCACTAGCGGACTGTTATCATTCTGCTTTTCCCACCAGACCCCAAACCTAATGACCGTGATCGAGGAGATACTTTTCTCCTGTAATCATTTTCCTATGCAAACTGCTCTATTTGCTTGGGATTTTTGACTCCATAGCCCGATATATCTTCATTTTGTTTCCAACCACCAAATATCCGATAATCATTTCGTGACATTATGTCTGGCCTTATTATACATCTATGAGAGATTCGTCTCTGGAATTGGAGAAGCTAGCTCCCTTTCCTAAAGTGGTTATGTTGTTACCTTGGGGTCCACCTCCCGCAACCTTGGGCATGATTTTGTGTGCTAACAAACTGACGTCGTTGCTGGGGATGAGATTGAATATCATCCCTTGGAAGAATGACAAAGACTCAAGGGATAACTAGTTTCAGTGGGAAAACATAGACCCTTACAAGTAAAAAAAGGTTTTGTATTTTTCCTGGTGACTCCACATCATGGTTGAACTACATATGAAAGACATCCTAGCTTCCTGGGGACCACATACAAGAGGTAATCCTGACACCAAAATATTTCCAAGTTTGGATATCCCCAATAAATCATTTAGGAACAAGGGAAAAGATTAGTTAGCTATTCCTTGTTTTGAAAATTCCTCTACCCAAGAATTTCATGGCATCCAGGGCTCCATAGAGGAAGCTTTCTTTGAAAGATCCCTACCAAAATCTAAATCAGAGTCAGATCTGAAGAACACCAAGGTGAACCTTGATAGGTTGGAAGCATATATGCTAGACTCTCTCTGGCAAAACCTTCTGAGAACTAGAAACCTTTTTCTCCAAAACTTTCAACCCTGTACCCCCCCAGTGGTGAAAAATCACCTTGTCATCCAAGTCCCTCCTATAGTCCCGAACCTCCCCAGACCAATGGTCATATGGTTCGCCCCACTAGATCTGCCTATCGCGTTACATGACCTCCCTTAAGGTTACGCCCAGACAATCCTGTTCTACAATGGGGAAGGAAAATTCATAGCCAAACAACATGTTGATAGGTTCGAGGACTTCTTGGACCTATATCTGGTAGATGAAGATGACATAAAGATGAGGTTGTTTGTATTGAGCCTCTCGGGGGGAAGTGAAGAAGTGGTTCAAAGATTTACCTAATAGGTCTGTTTGCACGTTCACAACTTTCCAAACTTTGTTTTTGGAAAGGTGGGATGATAAAAGAATCCCCCTACAAGTCCTGTCCTAGTACAACAACCTGAAGAAAGGTGTCTTCGAGTCCGTACATGAATTTTCCAGCATGTTTATGAGAACGTATAATTCTATTCCTTCCGACATCAAACCACTTGTAGGCTCTGAGAAGCTACATTATGCTGACCCTTTTTACTGTGATTTTTCTCTACTGTTGAGGGAAAGGAAGTTAGCAAATATTCCTACAATGTTTCAAGACGCCTCGGAGGTGGAATCTATCATGATGGAAAGTAGGAATATTAGACACAAAACAGAGACAAGGAAAGTCAGAGAAGATGGGACCTCCACCTCTGTTGCTTCTGCTAACGACATAAAGTTTGAAATGATGTTGAAGATGATAGAGAAGTTGATGGATAAATTATCCGTAGACAATGGATCACAGAACCGGTAGCAAAATGAGCCCCAAACCAGGAACCCAAATTTTAGAAGGCCTAACCCTCCTAAAATCAGACAGAGGGAGGCCAGAAACCCCCAAAACCCGAACAATCAGCAAATACAACCACCTTTTCCCAAAAAATATCTTGACGACGAAGGTGAAGAAGAACCCGCTGAAGATCAAATCCATCATTTCATAGATCTAGACTCCGATATATACCTCACGGAAGCGGAGCATAATCTGTATTCCGAGGAGGAGAAGCGGAAAGACCTTGAAGACAAATCAAAGCAGTACCAAAGGGGGTATATGCATGCCATAGATGAGGTCAAAAGAAAGATTCAATTTAGGAGTAGAGACATCACTCTCAATAGAGCTAAGTTGAATTCGAATAAGCCCTCCACCAGTTTGCAAGATGATGATAGAAATAAAGAAAAATCAAAGGAACAGGTTCCATGCAAGGAACCTACGTATAAAGGTGAAAAGGTGAAGGAAGTTAGGCCACCAGTGCCTATGGAGGTAGAAAAGATTATGCCTACTTTCAACTTACAAACTGAACTCTCCAAGGTAAAAATATCTATTCCCTTCTATGAATTGTTAAGGAATAAATAATATAGGGATACGATAACCGGGATGGTTAAAGGACAAGGATATTTTCAGCCCAACATCCTACAAGTAAATGATGATGCTCCCACTATCAGTTTTGGGACCAGGCTAAAAAATGGAGATGAAGAGGAGGTTCCTCCTTTTTATCTAAGCTTAAATCTACACGATATGGTCGTACATAATGCTATGTTGGATTCAAGGGAATCCCATAATTTGATGCCGAAAGGGGTGGTAGAGAGTCTAGGGTTAAAAGTCTCTCAACATTACAAATATTTGTACTCTTTTGACTCCCGAAAGGTGAAATGTCTCAATTTGATCAAAGATATGGTAGTGACTCTGAAATAATTACCTTCCAAAACTGTGGTGATGGATGTGGTCGTGGCAGATATTCCCCCAAGTTTGGTGTGTTGCTTTCTAGATCCTAGACTTCCAAGTTAAAAGGGAGCTTGCAAATGGACATGTCTTATGCCACCATTCCTACAGTCGGGGGAAGTAAAAGGCTATACAACAAGAAAATATCTCCATACGTGGTCAGTAGCCCAGATAGGTCGGATGATCATGCCATATATTCCATTGACACTGACCTTAGGTTGTCTATTTTCTTCAATGACATTCCTCCCTGTGACCTCAGAATATTGACGACGGTTGGAGAAGGAGAAGGAAAACCTATCAAAAGGAAAAAACACTCTAGAGGCGAAAGAAAGGGAGGAAATTCTCTGGACCTTGTACCCTGATGGTTCGGTCGCTAAATTAGGAGTCGGTGCAGGTGTGTATATCATTTCTCCCCTCGAAGAATATGAAATCCTGTCTTACCAGTTAAATTTTGAATGTACTAACAATGTAGCCGGATATGAAGCTTTGTTATTGGGGTTACATGCTTTAAAAAACAGGAAAGCCAGAAAGATCCAGATCATCAGAGACTTGGAATTGGTCATAAATCAAATAAATGACATATATCAGACTAGGCACCCCAGAATGAGAGCCTATAGAAATGAAGTATGGGACATGTTTGGAAATTATTTCACCGAGCATGTGATCAAGGTAGTCCTTAGGGGGCAAAAACACGATTGGTGATTCCTTGGCGGTTGTTGCTGGAAGACTCAGAACCCCTATGGATAGGAAGAGAAAACATAAGGTACATGTCAGAAACAGGCCCTTTATACCTGACAACTCGAAACACTGGTGGGTTTTCGAGGACGATGAGAAAATCAAGATATTTATGGAGTTATTAGATGATTTTTCAAAAACCAAGATAGATAACGAGAACTGTCGCCTCAAAAATATTCAGGATACCGAAGGTGGTGAGGAAAGGATTATGAGTGTGGACAATACATAAATTCCCTAGGAGGGAAAGACATAGTGCAATTAAAGGGTAACCATATTCCTAGAGGTATGATTCCCCTAGAGAAGTTTTTTGATCAAAATGACACGGCTAAAGATCCCAAAATGAATCCCATTGAGGGTTCTGCTGAAGATAAGAACATCAGGGCCGAGGATCACCCAAAGGTCATAAAATTGTCAAAAACGTTTTTTTTCCAAAGCGAAGGAATATTACATCAGTCTGATGAAGAAATATACTGATGTATTCGCATGGAGCTATGAAGAACTTAAAGAGTATGACACCTCCATCATATGGCATACTATCCCCATAAAGCCGAGCAGAAAACCTATTAAGCAGAAATTGAGAAGGGCCAACCCTAATTTGTTTCCTATCATCGAGAAAGAAATCAGGAAGTTGTTTGATGACAAAATCATTATGACACTAAGGTTTTCTAAGTGGGTCATGAATGTGGTTCCCGAAAGGAAAAAGAATGATGAGATTTCGATATGCATAGAATTCGGAAATCTCAACAAGGTTTCCCTGAAAGACAATTATCCTTTTCCTAAGATGGAACACATCTTGCAGAAAGTCGTAGGGTGTAAGAGGATTTCCACCATGGATGGTTTCTCGGGTTATAACCAAGTGAAGGTATTTCCAAAATATCAAGAGAAAAATTATTTCACCACGTCGTGGGGAAAGTTTATGTACGCCAAGATGCCTTTGGGTCTCATGAACGTTGGAGCCACATTTCAGCATGCCATGGACATAGCCTTCGCCGAGGAAAATGACAAATTTTTGGTAGTCTATATGGATAATATTACAGTATACTCCAATTCTGATAAATAACACATCCAGCATCTGGAGAAGGTTTTCCTGAAGTGTAGATGGTATGGGATATCATTGAACCCCCAAAAATCCCAGTTCGGGTTAGAAGAAGGAAAGTTGTTGGGACATATCATTTCAAAGGATGGTATAAATATAGATCCAGAAAGAATAAAATCCATTTAGAAAGTTTAGGGGCAGAGGAGAAAAAAGGAATTACAATCATTCATCAGGAAGGTAAATTTTTTAAGAAGATTCTTCCCTAGCTTTGCCGAAATACTGATGAATATTACTAACATGATGAGGAAATACCATGAAACTAAATGGATGCCAGATGCAAGGATGACTTTCAGGCATATAAAAAAGGCCCTCACAGAGGCCCCTATCCTAGTAAGTTTAGACTTTAGTAAATACTTACTAATTTTTTCCTATGCATCGGAGCACACGGTTGTTGGAGTGTTGTTACAGAAGAATGACCAAAATGTTGAGCAACCTATAGCATTTTCAGCAAAATGATGAGATATGGAGAATTGAAATATGATATAATGGAGAAACATGCATATGCACTGATAAAATCACTAAAGGTTTTCAGGGTCTACATCCTCCATTCCCACATCATCGCTTATGTACCTAGCAGCATTGTGAAGGGAATCCTCACTCAGCCAGACCCAGAAGGAAGAAGAGCGAAGTGGATTGCAGTACTATTATAATATGATATTGAAATCAATCCCTCCAAACTAGTTAAAGGTCAAGGGTTGGAAAAAATGATGACGAATTCTAATTGTGATTCCTTGCAGCTGAATTTCTTGACCAGTCACTCACTCCAGCTGGATGCCAAGATACAGGTAATGCCTAGTTTCCCTGTGTCCCTTTGGTATTCTGACATTGTATATATGCCAAGGAATGTATAGGCACCAGCAGGGTTAAGAAAAATAAGGGCGAGATCAATTGAAAGTTGAAATATGTGAAATTCTATATTCTGAAGGAGTACCTGTATTGGAAGGACTTGGGAGGTATCCTTTTGAACTTCTTGCTGGAGGACAAATCCCTACAGACCATAGAAGAATTCCACAAAGGATATTGTGGAGGAAACCACTCCTGGAATGTTACATCAAACAAGATTTTGAGGGCTGGTTCCTATTGGCCCTTGTTTTTTTTATGTGTACAAGGAGATCACCAAGTGCCACCATTTCCATGTTTTCGAAGGAAAGAGGAGACTTGTCCCACTTCCTCTCAACCCCATATCCATGGAAGTACCATTTCAACAATGGGGGCTCGATTTCATTGGAGAGATAAATCCAAATTCCTCTGGGAAACACAGATGCATTCTAATGGCTACGGATTACTTTACCAAGTGGATCGAGGCAATACCCACCAGAAGGGCTATTGATGAAGTAATTATGACTTTTTTGGAGGAAAACATTTTAGCTCGGTTTGGGTGCCCTAGGAAAATAATAATAGGTAATGTTGTAGCTTTCAAATCAAAGAATATGGTCAATTTCTGGCACAAATACCACATCATCCTCAACCATTCTACTTCCTATTATCCCCAAGGAAATGGGTTGGTAGAGTCCTCTAACAAAATCCTTGTGAGGATTATAAAAAAAATGTTGGAATACAACAAAAGGGCTTGGCACAAGAAGTTAAAGTATGATTTGTGGGATGATAGGGTCAGCACTAAAAGGGCGATTGGGATGTCCCCATTCCAACTTGTATATGGGTCTGAAGTAGTCTTTCCAACATCTTTAGGAGTACCGGTGATGAGATTGTCGCGGGAGAAGCAATGTGAACCAAATCATGTGCATAGGAGGATAAATGAGATCATCGAGTTGAACGAATTGAGAGACAAAGCCTACGACAACGTATAGGTTCATCAAGAGAAAATGAAGAAGACCTTTGGCAGGAGAGTTAAAGAGGAAAAGTTCTTGATCGATGACCTAGTCCTGAAATGGGATGCACCCCATGAAGAGAAAGGAAAGCATGGAAATTTTGATCATATGTGGGTAGGTCCATACATTGTTGTGGCTCATAGAGGAGAGAATGCTTTAATTCTGCAACATCAATATGAGTCCTTGCTAGAAGGGGGTCCAGTGAATGGGAGGTTCCCAAACACTACTTGACCTAAGACAAAGAAGTGAACACATGTAATATAGTTGTATATATTTCCTAGTTTTCAGTAAACAAGAAGGTAGTTCTAGAAGGATTTTTAAGCCTTAAGAGAAGGCCATAAGACCTAGAAGGACAACCATATTTCTATTTCCTATTTCTTTCTGCATGCACAACAACAATGCAACATTGATAGATGGTTTGGAGTCTTGGGTAGAAACACCCACCCAATGGATTTGGCACCTAGTCTACGGGTTCTTTGCTACCTCGCTGGGAGGATAGCATCCCTAGCTCGAGCCACTTATTAGCACCTAATTAGTGCTAAATAGAAAGAAATTTTTTCTAACCCGTAGGGGAGGAAGTGAGGCTTGCAAAATTTTCATGATGAGAAGCCTCGGGGGGCTGTAATCAGCTATGAAGGGAAAGGAAAATCTCTAAAGGAGAAGCCGAAGGGTTCATAAAAACGAGGAGACCAACACTAGCCATAGTCCATTGGGTGGAAGAGAGCCCAGGGTCTAGAGTCATACTCAAGCCCTCTCATTTTGGTCGTGCAGGAGGAGAGGAAGAAACCACATCAAAGGAGCGATGAAGAGGGAAGCGTTTTCAATGGTCATGATGGAAAATTGACGTATATCAACGACGGAGATCCATTTCATGAATTTAAAGCGCATATCAAAGGAATCCTTTCCAAACCGATGAAATGAATTAAAACACAATGATTTGCAATAGTTGAGATCATGAAGATCTTAGATCGACGGTGGATATGGATTCCTCTAATCTAAGGTGCACTTGGGAGATAACGCTCCATGGTTCGCAAAATGCGATAAAGGAGAAATATGTTCAAAGGTGGAGATAAGCATGGATGTAGATCTATGGTGAAGGGCCATATTGCCAACCGTAAGTGCTCGAAGGAAATTTTGGCAGGAAAGTGCGAAATCCAATAAAGTTCTTTGCACCAGACGGTGAGATGGTGGGAATATCTAAGATCAACGGTGGAGTTTAAATCCCATGGAGCGAAAGTGCACGAGAAACTGTGAAAGTAAATCATGATTGTACAAAAAGCCGACAGCAGAGATCACACAACTCTAGATTTTGGGTCCCATATTTATGGCTAGGATTGCATCCATCTGGAAAGGTGCATGGTCAGATAAGAAAGTAAAATAGTATAAAAGTTGGCATGTGGACCCAAACCAGTTATCCTTTTGCAGCATCAGGAAGTGATGGTTTTCGACTATGTAGACCACTAAACCTTGGGGAAAGCCTCTAAAGTAAGATGTCAACTGACCAGGTATGTCTTTGCTATATTAAATTGTTTTCTCATAGCCGAAACAAAAGATCGAGAGACTCGAAGCCTTGAATTTCAAGAACAGGGGAAGCCCTAGCAGATAAAGACGCTTAGGTCTTTGATACTATCATACTAAATAATAGTATAGAAGTCGCTTAGGGTAAGCTAAAATCTCTTCAATTATGGGGAATCGACACTCATGGAGTATTGAATTCCTTTTTCTTTTATTTTTCTGTTGAACAAATGCCTAGTTGTCCTAAATTCATAGACTGGTGGATGAGCAATTATTCTCCATCCAAAGGTGTGATTATGGACGCATATAAGTCTAAGATGTTGTGTCCCATTAATTCCCTAAACATTCGAAACACTTTTCTAATCCCTTCCAAGTTTACCTAGATATCCAGTGAATATAATGAAGGAGATATACTTTGGTTCTTTGAGAGGTCTTCGGTTGAATAAAAGACGCTTTTCTCGAAGCCTGTTTGAAGCCGGAAAGCAAGTTGTCAAACCCTTTTTTCCCCATCGATTTTGACCTGTTTAATGAAGAGACTCAGTCTGTGATAACCCTAGCGAGCCAGTTTTTAGGTATGGAATCAAACCAATTCATCACTGAATCTTTATTAAGTCTAATATTTACCCTTAGTTCGAGCCAAGTGACACTAGGAACATTGAGTCAGGCTTCACCACCCGCGTGTCTGCAATTTGATGAGTTCTTAGACAGAAGTATAAATGACTAGTTGAGTAATTTTTTCCATTCAAGAACCTTCAGGTTCCAGTCCCTCCTTCTGAAAATGTTTTTGAGCTTCAATGATGACGAACTGCAGCTCCCAGAAATGGTTATGACATAAGACATGTAGAGGGATTATTGCAAGTTCATGAATTCCCTCATGGCACCAGTATATGAGGTCCTCTTCCAAAAGGGGTTTCCAAGGGTCCTTCCTGAGATGAAAAGCATCCTGCAATTATCCCTTGAAAGAAGAATCGAGGATTGGTTTCTCTTAAATGACAATACAGTGATTAGGGTCTATGGGTTTACTCGTCAACCATATGCCCTTCCAACGTTTCTGACATTGAGGGTGTTTTCACTAGAAACAATCAGGAAAAGTTTGACAGCCAAAAATGAACATTTTTAAAGCTTTAGGAAGCATGCAGATATTAAGTTTCCATGAGCAGTTGGCCCTTTTACTATCAAAATCAAGTTAGGCTTACCAAAGGTCGAAAGTCTTCTCATAGAGAAAGGGTTTGCAATAGAGGCCGCAATCGACTATGACCCTCACCACATCATCTCTAAGAGAAGGCAAGCGAATAAGAGCAAGCCATTAAATCACGTTTAAGTGGTAGGGTTGGTGGAGAGGGCCAATTGGATGAAGTACCCTGGAGAGACTAACTTCAATGAGGATATGGCGAAAAATTCAACCTCTGCAATGGCGAAGGGTTCCCCTCAGCTAGACTTCTCCTGCATTATAGCCACCGTAGCATAGATCACTCCTTTGGCTAGCCTGTATGAGAAGGAAAATAAAAGAGAATACCCATAAGCCATGGATGTAGAGGAAGGAGATGCGGTGAGGACGACCAAGAAGTAGAAAATTGAGAAACATGATAAACTTGTGCAGAGTACCAAAGCTAAGGGGAAAGAAAAAATTGTGAAAGTTAAAGGTCCATCTTTTGCAATTCAAGAATACACGTTCAATAGTGTTCCTAAGGAAGCAGTAAGTAAGTACATGTCTAAAGCTGAGCTATTGGAGAAATATAGAGAAGATGGTAAAAAGGCCTTTGAAGAAAGATTGAAGTTGTGCAAAGATGTGGAGAAGTTTCCAGGACAGAGTACCTCCTTGGCGACTATCAAAGACCCAACCAAGGGAAATTGAATTTGGTCATGATCAGAGGGGACAAAGTAGCAGAGGTACATGTAGATCCGAAAAGGGTCCAAAATTGACATGATTAATTTACACTGGGGGATAAGTGACTTCCTCTACACTAACATGCTCCAAGCTGCCTTACAAATATCCAAGTTAACAACTAGTAAGAAAAGAGTTGAAGAGATGCTCCAAAAGGAGAGGGTAGAAAATAAGTCTTACGAGAACCAAATGAGGAAGCTCCAGGTAGATATATCCGTGGAATAAAGCCCGAGAGATAAAGGAACCGCCACACAAAGTCTACTAAAGGACAAGGAAAGTACAATTCAGAAGTTGAAGAAAAATATAGAAATCTAAACTACTTGGCTTATATAGACCATTGAATTGACTAACATTGAAAAGGAGAAGGAGGTCCTAGACATCGAGTTGATCGATTGTGAGGCCATACTGCTCAAGCAGAAAGAAAAGGAGGGACAGTGGAAGAAATATGTAGAGATATGGGCCAAATAAAAATGAGCCTTTGAAGTAAAGCAGGCTGAATTGGAAATGGAGTTAAAATAATTGAAGGATAAGGCTCAGGAACAACTAGTGCCTGTGGCCCAATCGTCTGAAATATTTGGTGCAGACTCACTCTCCCGAGCCATGTCCCAAGTAAGTCTCAAATTTCTAGATATCACGGGCCTAATGAAACAGAATCATGATCTGATGGACATGGCCAATGTCAGAGAAGGATTGAAGAAGAATGTGAAAGAATGTTGCAAAAAATTGGAAGATAAGAACAACGAACTAACAAAACAGGTTTCAGGAGAAGCAGCTCTTATAGGGGAGAAACACCTTATCTGGTACATGATAATAGTGTAAGCATCCAAAGTACGACCATACTTGGATTTTATACAAGATAAGGAAAACACTGTATAAGAAACCAAAAAACACATCCAGACAACGAAGCTAGACATGCACAAATGGACCTTGGACACAGCCGAAGGCGCTATCAGTTTCTTGAACAGTTTGACAGACGAAGACATTAGACGAGGAAAAATATGAGATACGATCCTAGCCATCACATGGGCTAGAAGAGTGGTTCACAAACACAACCACTTAAAGATGGTTGAGGAAATATGGAATTTCATGTGCAAACAGGCTAATGAATTTGTTGCGTTGTTTAAACATTTGGTTCAAAGGGGGCTCCCTTTCTTCTTAGAAGAAAAGGGACCAATGCTGTCCTATAAAGAGTATTATGACAGGTTGGTCGAATGCAAGAAAGAACACAGGAAATTCAAGGACATGGCTCAGTAGCCGCTTTTAGGAAAGACCGTGGTAAAAAAGTTGTCAGGTGAATTTGAATTATTATTTGATTTCAAAGCTTTGTGTATAGGGTTACCAACACCTTCTTATCTGGAGAACCTAGAGCTCAGAGTATTGGCATAATAAATGGTAAAGTTGGAGATACAGATAGCTAACCAATGGAAAGTGATTGAAAACTACATTAGTCCCAACATAGGTTAAACCAAGGATGATGGGCTCTAGAAGCGACCAGAACCGAAGATACAGGTGTGAAGAAATCAGGAGAGCAAGTATTTTGAAGACGCAACATCTCAAAAGGCCTAGCAGAGACGTTACCTCATCATTTTCTGTTTCATGCCACCCATGGGAATATGCCACGATACAATTTGTTGCCAATTTTGTAACTAATTTTGGCCCCATTTCGAAGTTGGTCTCGGGGCCCCAAACACTATAAATATGCTCATCACAGAAGGAGACAGGGTTGGTTGGTTTGGAATTTTCAAAACTATTGTGTTTGTAATATTTTTTGAATTAATACAAGTACAGAGCTGAATGCTAGTTACATGAATGCAAGAATTCCTGTGTGTTTCTAAATTATAGTTTGTGATTTTATTTTCCTCATGTGCATGTGCTTCCTGTTATCTTTTACATTATTTTTTCCTTCATGTCATAGACTCAGTGTATAATGGCTAGGAATCCATACTCATATGCTCTTGCCATTATCTCCAATATCCACCAAACACTTCTTCCAAAACTGGCATGAAATTCATCCCTGCGGTGCTCTGCTCTAGCGGACTGTCATCATTCTTCTTTTCCCATCAGACCCCAAACTTAACAATCATGATCGAGACACTACCTTTCTCTTGCAAACGTTTTCCTATGGAAACTGCTCTGTTTTCTTGGGATTTTTGACTCCATAGCCCAATATATTCTCATTTTGTTTCCAACCACCACATATATGATAATCATTTCGTGACATTATGTCTAGCCTTGGTATAAATTTGTGAGAGATCCCTCTCTGGAATTGGAGAAGCTAGCTCCCTTTCCTAAAGTGGTTCTTCTATTACCTCAGGGTCTGCCTCCTGCAACCTTCGACGCGATTCTAGGTGCTAACATGGAGAATGTAGAGAAAATTAATACAAGCACATAGATAGAGAGAGAGAATTTGAATTTCCCATGTATGCCTCCAAGTGAACTCGAATTAATAAGAAATCAGTTGAGTCTTAGTTGTGATAAAACAAGTTCAGTTGATTAAGGAATCAAATCCTTAATTTATGCAAGTGGTTGTTGAATATGACATTGATGGAGAAGCACTAGTTACATTCAGTTATGTTCAGTTACTTTTAGTTCTATTAAGTTCTATTAAGTTATGTTCAGTTACATTCAGTTATGTTCAGTTACATTCAGTTCTAATCATTTACATTCAATTCCATTCAGTTACGTGCAATTCCATTTAGTTCAGTTTGGTTCATTCAATTAACAACTCAGTTAGAGGAAGTTAAAGTCGGTTATTTAGTGGGGGAGCATGGTTGAAGATGAGACAGTGTTATCATTGTTAACAAGTTTTTGAAGCATGAAAATATTCGATACCTTCCTTGTATGACCTAATTTGACTTGTTATTAAAGTGATATGCACTTGGCAAGATCAACACAGTGTTCCACTTTATCTATACTCTCTTGTGCTCTCGAAAAAACAATCTGCTAGTGTGTTGTAATCATTCTCTGTCAATTATCAATCATACTCTAATATTTTTTGTTGGTATTTTTTTATCCTTCGAATCAGTGGAGGGTTTTCCTAGAGAATATCCTGTGTTCTATGGTTTGATTTATTGATTTCTTTGGGTTATTGATGTGATCTATCTACACTATAATTGTGGATTAATGTTTTAAAGTTCAAGTTTCTTCATATTTTCTCAAACATTAACATGGTGTCAGATAAAGGGCATGCAATATCTTATTTTGCACAAGCAACTAAAGCCTGCGCAGATCTTGAAGTATTGAACAAAGAGCTGGGAGCCATGACATCGATCTCCGTCCAACCGGAAGACCGACTTGAAGGTAAGGGTGTTATGCATTCTTAAGGAGCATAATATATATTACTACATGGCCTCAGTGAATGAGGAGCCTCTCTCCAATGTAGGGTGAATTTAAGAGCAATTCAATATGCACCATTTCTGTCACTTTTCAAGAGACAAATTTCATGGAGATGTTCTTATCAATCCATGAGGAATCATAAAAAATGGTGGAAAACCCACTTCCAAAATGGCTTGATTTATCTTATAGGTGAGAATATTTCAAAATTTTGCAATTGTTTGAGAGATACAATCAGATATTTGAATATGAAATTCTCAGAATTTGTGTTATGATCATTTTCCCAAAGTGGATGAATTGATCGAATAACCCTAGGATCTGTGGTTTTTCTATTATCATTATTCAATGGATATTATGTTAAGATATCATCCAAATAAGAGGATGATCATTGGAATGGTTTTTCCTTGAAAATGAGAATTCGCTCCAGGTTGCATGGGATCTAGTTTCTCCTTGCTAAGGTTTGCTACCTTCTGCATGCACTCAAATTTGCAAACAGATCAAGACCAAGGGACTCCAATAATCTCCGCAAGGAAGCATAGATTTAGAGGGAGCATGCAAAACAATCAAAGATAAGTACCCAATTTTTTTATTATATGTTATTTAGATCTATATTTTTTTTTAATGTTTTCATTACAATCATATAAAGATTCGTATTCCCGCGATTAGGAATTGTGAGAATGTATGTTGATTGTCTTTCATTTATTTGGAAATAAACTAAATTCATAAGATGTGACTATAAAGCATCCATGATAATATATGAAAATAAAGCATGCATGATAAGATATGAATATAAAACATGCATGATTGTTTCATAAGATATGAACATATAACTGCATGATTGGTTCATAAATATAAAGCATGCATGATTGTTTCATAAGTTATGAACATAGAGCTGCATAATTGTTTCATAAGATATGAATATAGAGCATGCATGATTGTTCATAATATATGAATATAGAGCATGCATTATTGTTTTATAAAACACGAATATAGAGATACATGGTTGTTCATAAGATATAGAGCATGCATGATTGTTCATAAATATATGAAGATAGAGTTGCATGATTATTCATGAGATATGAATGTTGGGCTGCATGATTGATTCATGAGATATGAATGTTCGACTACATTATTGATTCATGAGATATGAATGCCCGGCTGCATGATTATTTGATTATCATATGCTTTTATAAAATCATATTTTTTTCATTACAATCTATATTCATGGGATTAGGAATGATGTTATTGTATAAACATGATTAAAATAATATGTTACAATATTTCTGTTTTAGTGGTAAATAGATAAATTCATTTGTGAAGAAGGAGCCCCGTGTTATTTTTTGAACTTCCGCCCTGATGATAGACTCATTTAATTGGTAGTTTGAAATGTTGGTTTCAAAAAATAGCACGAGGCTCCTTCTTCACAAATTATTCCCCTGTGATAATAAATTCTATGATTTCCACAGATAAATTCATGTTAAGAAAAATAAGGGCTTGCATAAATCTTCATGAGATCTAAATATAATATTGATATAGAATTGCAAAACATTACAAGAAATATGAATGGGGTTATGGTGAAACATTGATTTAATGTGTACATAACTATATGAACCACTGAAAATAGATTGAGTTATTCATGTGATTACAATTCGTGAGATACGGTTATACTGAAACATTGGTTAGAATTTTTTGCATGTCAGTATGTGTTGTTTTTCATTTTATTGAAATGACTGGATTATGTAAGGTTGTTAATAACTTGATTGAATTTGTATTGTATGAAAAAAAACTATATGTCATGACCTACAAGAAAAATGACATGTATTGAATGAAGAGTGAATTCTGATGGTTGGTCCTGAAAGAAAATGGGATGTTGTGAAGCAATCACCAGACAAATGGGATGTTGTGTGGCAATCACTAGACAAAAATTTTCCTCAGTTAAGGAAAATGTGCGGTAAAAGAGCTTTAAGAGTTTTAGGATGATGGACTACAAATTTATGGCCACACATATGAAGATAAATATGAAATTTTATAATTCTTATTTCATATTTGGAGGATCTCAAGTCAGTTGAGATGTATTTGGTTATTCATGGGTCCCAGGATATGTTATATGCTTTGTAGTCTATACATAGACATGTACAACAAATCATGTGTTGTGGTACCTACTTGGTACAAGTGTATGTGGACTTAGATATGTCTTGTTTAGTGAAATATAGTTTCAAAGATATATGAAATATGACTAGTATAATGATTGAGGAAGATCACATGCATTGCTCTAGATAGAGCATGTTAAAAACCAGTAAATATTTTAAAATTTCTAGTTAGTTATATTCGAGACATGGTACATATCCACAAATAAGCAACATTGCCAACATTCTTACTAAGCCTCTATCCGGGACAAGCTTGGTATAGTATAGAAAAATGCCTCCAGTTGAAGAGGGAGTATTGATGTGTTTTCATAGGCAGTAGAAGATAAAATCCCCATTAGTTAAGTCATGTTACACGATTGAGGAATCCAAGGGTTGTGATACCTTGTGCAGAGAATCCACATGAGCATAGACATGGTCAAAGTATTAGAGACTATTGATGCTCAAGAATAGATATAGTCTGGACTATCAAAGAATAGTTAAACCTATCGAAGAGGTAGTTGGGGTGTTTTAGTATAAAGAGAAGAATCAATGAGAAAATAACCATGCCTTAAAGAACATCACAGAGAATGGAAAGATCACAAAGAACTTCTCCATATATTAGAATATTTAACAAGTCAACAAATGTTAAAGAGTGAAAGAAAAGATAAGACTTTCTTTATGCATGTTATTACACATGTGTTGTATAATGTAGTATCTGATGGATTTAAAATCCATGGTTTCTAGTTTAGGGAAACTTTATCCTAGATTATATCAAGATGATGATACTATGTGTAAGTAGTTGGTTGGTCTTTGAGTAGGTGTGTTATATTTTATGCCTACTACTAGGCATATGCTTGACACATGTTTGAGTACCTTTGAGGTACATCAGAATAGGATATTTATTGTATTTGGTACATGGTATACCTATTTTGATTGTGCTACCTAGCTATTGTTTTATCCTTAGATAAGATAAGTGTAATTTTTGGCTAGTACTACAAAAGCTAAGTGTATTGCGGCTAGTTCTACATAAGCAATATGTATGTCTGAGAGTACTTCAAAAGGAAAATGTGTTTTGCAGATAGTACTACTTGCTGAAGAGTACTGTAGATTGGGAAGATACATACTAAGGTGAAAGACTTGAGCCTACAGTCATTAGGTGTTAATGGTCAAGCTTTCTAGAAAACCCTATATGTGTGTTATGATAAAACACATTGAGATGAATTTTTACTTCAGTGAAGCCATGGTCATGTCAAATTAATTCCAGTACATAGCTACTGATGACCAGATTTAAAATTTGTGAAAATCCTCTATCTATGAGGAAGTTCTGACACTTCTGAGATAAGCTTGGTATGGCAGGAAATTTTTGGTATGGCAGAGAATGTCTCCCTTGCTGAGAGGGAGTGTTGAGATTACAACATCATGATTCATTCTCTAGTATTATGAGTAATATCAATATAGTATACTTGTGAGTAATATCAAGTCCTACAAATATCTTCATATGATTGAGGTGGTGATGTTGTAAATATCATGAGTAATATCAAGCTAAGTCTTGTGAGAAATATCAATACAATAGACTTATGAGTAATATCAAGTCCTACAAATACCCTCATATGATTGAGGTGGTGATGTTGTAAATCTTGTGAGTAATATCAAGACAGTAGACTTGTGAGTAATATCAGATCCTACAAATATCCTCATATGATTGAGGCGGTGATGTTGTCAAGCTTGTGAGTAATATCAAGCCGAGTCTTGTGAGTAATATCAAGACAATAGAGTTATGAGTAATATAAAGTTATACAAATATCCTCATGTTGTGAGGTGGTGTACTTTACTGTGTAAAGTCGATATATTATGTGATGTATAGCTAGTCATGGTCAATAGGTGCTACAAGTCTCCTTTAGGGATTATCTACCCCTAGAGTGATTTACTTTAGCATGTGACTATATGACCTGGGGTAATACATATGATCATAGGTTCAGAAACAATCTTATTAGTATGATATGATATATAATTAATGAAAACACATATGGACCATGTAGAGAAAATTAATACGGGCACAAAGATAGAGAGAGAATTTGAATGGCCCATGTATGCCTCCAAGTGAACTTGAATTAGTAAGACATCAGTTGAGTCTTAGTTGTGATAAAACAAGTTCAGTTAATTAAGGAATCGACTCCTTAATTTATGCAAGTGGTTTTTGAAGATGACATTGATGGAGAAGCACTAGTTGCATTCGGTTATGTTCAGTTAATTTTAGTTATTTCCAGTTCTATTCATTTATGTTCAGTTATGTTTAGTTACTTTCAGTTATGTTTAGTTACATTCAATTTTGTTTAGTTACATTCGGTTCCATTCAGTTCAGTTCGGTTCATTTAGTTAACAACTTAGTTAGAGGCAGTTAAACTCAGTCAATTAGGGGGGGCACATGGTTGAAGATGAGGCAACGTTGTCTATGTTAATAAGTTTTTGAAGCATGCAAATATTCTCTACATTCCTTGTATGAACTAATTTTACTTGTTATTAAAGTGCTATGCACTTGGAAAGATCAACAAAACGTTCCATTTGATCTCTACTCTCTTGTGCTCTCAAAAAAGAAATCTACTATTATGTTGTAATCATTCTCTATCGATTATCAATCATAGTCTAATAATGTTTACTGGTATTTTTTTTTATCCTTTGAATTAGTGGAGGTTTTTTCCATGGTATATCCTGTGTTCTATGGTTTGATTTATTTATATATTTGGATTATTCATGATATCTATTTTCACTGTAATTCTGGATTAAAGTTTTAAAGTTCAAGTTTCTTCATATTTTATCAAACATTAACATTAAGTACCTATATTTTTTCAATGATAGAGGCTTTGTTAACATATCTGCAATCTACTCATCAGTAGCAATGTACTAAATTTTTACTATGCCTTTCTAGAGCATGTCTCAATTGAAGTGATGCTTCATCTCAATGCGTTTTGAGTTTTCATGAAACACAGGGTTTTCACAAAGCATAATGCAACTTTGATTGTCATAGTGAATTACTATAGACTCAATCTTTTCACCAAACAATGCAACAAGTAGATTCCAAAGCCACATTGCTTCTTAATAGGAAATACTAGCCACAATATACTATACTTCTATAGTTATCTGGGCTACAGATCCCTACTTCCTGCTAGACTAGGATATCATAGCTAAGCCCAATCTAAATCAGTAGTTGGATGTACTCTTTGAGTCCACAAATATACTTTCACCCTAGTCTTATTATGCATAACCAAGTAGCATAACTCCATTGTTGAAGGAATATCTGAGTCCATAAGAAATCGTACCTTAAAGGTATCTAAGAACATCTTTAGTAGAAACCCAATGTTTGTGTCTATGATCAGACATAAACTGACTCAAAATAATCACAACATAACATATGACAGGTCTTGAGTGTATCAAGTACATCAATGAACTAATAAGTTGTCTATATAAACTCGGGTCCACTAGATCCAATCCAAAATTTGACTCATGTAGTTTCCTTAAATTGGAACCATCGGTGTAGACATATGTTATAGTTGATTTTACCACACATGGTGAATGACACTTTTATGGCCTTCCCTGTCCCTTTGCAGACTCCTTAGAACCCATGGACCATTTTTGTTCCTTTTATGTTTCCAAGATCATCCCTAAAAATATGCAAAAATTGCCATACACGACTTTTAATCCCTTTCTCGCGTATATATGTGGTTTTGACCCCTAAAACCATGTACATCGGGATGTGTGCAAAAGGCTAAATTATTTTGGAGTTTTCCTTGATTTGGATCTGATTCACTTATCTCCTGGCCTTCCATATGCCTTGATATCACTAGGTTTCAACCTTTCATTACCCCATTGAAGAGCTATATAAGGAACCCTTTGGATACATTGAAGGCATATGAGGAATTGAGAGCAAAGAAACTATAGTCCATTGTTACTAAAGCTTATACTTGAGTCTGCATCCCTTTGTCCATTGGAGCACTTTTGTGTTCTTCCCAAGCTTTCCTTTTGCTTGTGAGCTTTCTATCGAGATATGGAGGATTGAAGTGGTGGAGGCCCAAGTGGGGGACTCAGTTTCTTTGATTCACAGACGTGCTGACAGAGGTTGTATCTATTGTAATCTTTGTTTTATATTAATAGAAATATATTTTCCTGTCCAATAATGTGTATTTGAATGAATATTTGATCCATGGATGATTTCAAATGCTTATATGTTATTGATTATATATGCTAGAGTAGGTCTCACATGATTATATATATAGTATGCTTGTCTTGTTTATTGAATGTTGAGGAAGCAATTTATCAATTCAAGCTAGAGTTGGAAAGCTCAATGAGGATCTACATCAACCGTCCAAAATAAGGTACAAATCAAGATCCTTTAGTGTTAGTTATTTGGTTTCTCTTGCATATAGGAAAGGATTGATTTCTGGAGTCAAGCTATCTGTTGTGGTACCCCAAGCCATAGGCATTTCTCTCCATAACGGAATTGGTGACTTCGCTGGGGAGTTCCTAGTAGTTGTCCTTTGGGGGTTTTTATCGGCATTCAATGTTCTTGAATTGCTCTGATTTCTTTGTTTCTAAGTCAGGTATGAGGGCATGTTTCCCTGGTAGTGTCTGATTGGTGTGAATTTTGTCTCAGCTTATCTGTTTGCCTTCATTTTTATACATCTTTCTTCCTGTACGCGAGATTTTAACTCACAGTCGCGTATACACGCGGTTTTTACTGCTATAGCCACATACATGCGCGGGTTTCCTACGAGCAGTCGCGTATGCCCTGCGTTTTTCCTTTTAGAGGAAGATTGATTATTACTGGGTGAATTTTGATGATTGTTGAGTCTTCTTTAATACTGCTAGAGTCGGTATACACCTCTGTTTCTGACCAGAGACACCTTTTTTTAGGGTAATTTTTTTTAAAAATATGTTCTTGTCATTGCATTTTTTATTTTTTGTTTTGGGATTAGTGCATTAGATTTCTTTTACCTTAGTACTTTGTGTGAGTGCTACTTGATTGTGCTTGCAGAGTCTGGGGGTGTTATAATCATTCTTTTGCTTTACTATCTCATTTTTATTCAAAAAAACTAAAAATATTTGCTTATTTGCATCATTATGCATTGCACTTTGCACTTTGCATGGTACTTGCACTAGGTTTTCTTAGAGAAGTATTAGTCAATATTTCATATAGGAACGATTGCATTTGTCATTTGAAGAAAATTTTGCATTTCATGTAGTAGCATGCCCTATTTTTCATTCGACACATTGCATTTGCATTGATTGTTAGGTGTACATTTTACTTCATGTTGCGTCATAACACCATTGGTTGCACGGTCATCTACCTTTTTTGAGTAACAAAGCCAAATAAAATCAACGCTTAATTAAAATGGATTACACTATTTTCTTTGATAGGGTACACCAACAAGATTATGTTTTAGGGTCTTGGAATAGTTTATTGTGAGTAAATTCTCCAAGACCACTAAACAACATGTATGTGTCTATCCAGGTGAGAGTGTGAAATTCCTTGGTATAATTAGTGTTTCTTAGGATCCTCCTCTTACAAGGGAGTTAAGCACGAGGCAGTGTGAGCGGTTATTGATTGGGATGACCCCTAGTCATAACTAAGTAGCACCGAAGATATTTCCAAGATTGTATTCGTATCTGGGGGCTCTTTTGAGAGTTTTGGGCTTTGCTACCCTGCCCATACGGTCAATCCCGCCTGAGATTGTCCACTTGAGCATTGATTATATTGAGGTGACCTTAGTTTCCTTACCTAGGTTATTGAGGGGGTACTTTGCAAGGGTTATTCTGGAGGTGTCCTGGCCAAGTTGGGGTCAAACAGTACAGTCGCTATACGCATTGAAGCTGAGGGCCACAATAATTGGTTACGAACCTTCGCTTGTTTTGTATGGGAGTCTCAAGCCTCTCCTAGGTGAGACATACCTACTTCATTTAGGAGCTCACATATCCTACCCTTGTTTGCTTCTGATTGGCTTTAGATTATATTGGTGTATGCTCTGTGCACATTAGGTTGCTTACGGTTTGTGTAATTAGAGAGTCTTCATTAGAGTAATTTTGGGGTCTAAAATGGGCCTCCTAAGGAAAATAATAAAATAATAGTTAAAATAATAAAATAATAGTTAAAATAATAAAATAATAGTTAAAATAATAAAATAATATTGATTAATTTTGGAGGAAGAAAGAAAAAAACTGCTTTTTGTGTTCGTATTTTCAACATATCTCCCTGTGTTTTTACTCAAATTTCAATTGGGAGAGCTCGTTGGATGCGGAATCAAATTCTACATCCAATGAGCTCTCCCGATCGAACTTTGAGTAAAAACACAATGAGATATGTCGAAAATACGAACAAAAAAAGTAGTTTTTTTAATGACAAATATGTCAATTCAACCATTATGGTTGACTTATTTTATTGAAATTCTATTGGTTCTTGAATTCCAACTCACAAAAACTTATTTTGGCACGTTTTCTTATAAGGCCCATTTTAGACCCCATATTTCCTCTAATGTTTCATTTTTTGAGTCATTGTGGATTCGGGTGCGGCACCTTGCCATTATCGTCATTTAGCAGGACTTCTACCTTCTACATCTCCTCCTCCTTTGGGAGAGAGAAATAGACGGTCCATGCAGACTACTTCTCACATTGATTCACACACGATGGGAGATCATGAAGATGAAATTCCTGAGTTGTCTTCTCCACCTCACAAGGTTGGGGAAGAGGATCCTACGCCTATATATGATCCTTCACCTGATATACCTACACATTATGGGTTTGATCCTTCACATGATATACCTACTCACTCTAGGTATGATCCCTCGTATACAGGTCGTCGGTATTGGATGTCAGGCAAAAATACTCATCATGAACCTGCAAGCACTAGTTATGTTAGTTATGGCATGTCTGGTATCCCCACGCATGATCCGACATTTCATGCCGAGTCAGATTTCAAGCCTAACACTACGCCTGGGGGCATTCCTATTCCTTACCATGTGGAGAGGTTTGTGAGCATGAGTCACATTGCACCTTCCATCCCATCGGTGGAAGCTACATCACATGTTCATCCTAGACCTGGTTTTAGTAGCCCTATTAGGATACCAGAACCAAGACGAGTGACTATACGGAACACTACTTACATAGTTTCACATGTCCCTTTGTCTTCTATTCCTAGTTCTTCGAATGCTAATCCTCCCCGACATTCGCATGGTCCTTTAGGCCGGAATGTTGCTACGAGTCATGTTCATACTACCGCTACCCGCGTAGTTGTGTCTCAGAGTCAAGTACCTCCTATTGTTTCGGGAGGCCATATTCCTAATTTTGGAGGTCATATTCCTACTTCCGGAATGCCTATTCCTACCTATGGATTTTCTCATGGGACATCTCATGGGACTTCGTATGGACCATATTATGGACCACAGTATGGATAGAGTTATTCACCTTATGGGTATGGGTATCAACAACCCACTTAATCTCTGAATTATGGCTTTGTAGCCCCACATAGTCAAGGGACACCACATTATGGTGCTTCCATGCCACCCTACATGGGTCAAATGGGAGGAGGATACTATGGCCATGGCCATGGTGGTTACGGTAATTAGTCCTATGTGAACCAAAATTATCAAGGAGCACCTCATCAACCTGCTCAACCTAGGATCCCTTTCCTCGCAAAGTTAAATCTGCCTGACTTGTTGAGACTAACGAATGATCCAGTATATTATGACTCGGCTTGGTCGGCTGTCCCTATGAAGCTTCCCTCAGACATTCCCAATTTTGAGGGAAAACCAGGAGAATATCTGAGTGAACATGTGACTACATTTAACCTATGGTGCTCTTCTAATTCCTTACATGAATATTCGATCCGTTTAAGGCTATTTCAATGCACCCTCACTGGGCCTACTGCAAAATGGTACATAGAGCTACCTAGGGGGGCATTCACTTTGTTCGATGACCTAGCCATGACTTTTCTCAACCACTTCCAGCTACCAGTGCGTTATAACATTGGTATGGAACTCTTGTCAACATTTCAACAAGACAAAGCCACGCATATCTCGCACCATATCCAAGAGTGGCGTAGATGGAAGAGATTGATTAAAGCCTTCATACCGCCAAATTTTATCCTCGAATGGTTCTTTAAATCATTACTACCTTATATAGCGAAGGATGTCTCTACATCCGGAGTTCAGAGCGAGGAACAAGCCATTTTTAGGGCACAGGATTGGACTTGATTTATTCTCAATCCAGTTTGTTATATGAGATCATTCCTAATGCTTCGCATTCTAGTTTCGACCCTAAGATCAAACCTGGACCACATGCTGATAGCATTGTTGGTTGTACGAGTGCCAAACCTACATATTCAGTTGTCAAGTAGGTTAGTCAATTATCTATCAACGAATCTACCTTGGGACAAGCCATGGTTTCATCTCAATCCACCCAAATGGCAAGTGTGCTTTTGGTATAATCGTCGAACCAGAAGGGTAACCAACAAACCGGAAGGGATAAGAAGAAGGGTAAGAACAATGATAAGGGCGAGAATAGGAATGAAAATGCCAATTCTAAGGACAAGAATGCCTAAAATGATGGGGGGGACATGCAGCCTAACCATAAGGTTAAGTTTCCTTGCAAGTTGTGTAAGGAGAACCACCTCACTCACTTGTGCCCTCGGATAGAAGAAGCCTCGAGATTCATAGCGCAGGGCCCAACTATGTTGACTAACCCTTTACCTCATAATCAAAACATGAACTAGAGGACCCATGATCAGTCTGGTGGGGATCAAGATCTGCCAAAGGCTAGTGGTCATGGTTGCATCAACATGGTTCGTGCTACTAAGGTTGTGACTCGTGCGAAGGACTATGGTTCGTCACAACCAGACCTTGTAAAGGAACCTGATCCACCTAGGATCCCTTTGCGTATTGAAAAATCTGTGGATAAACCTAAAGTTCCACCTTGCATTCCTTAGGGAGTCCTTAAGGATTTGTGGCATAATCCTAATGCCTGAGTCACCCAAAACTATTATGTTGTCGAGGATTTGGACCACACTCCTTGTCCAATGTCTGCATTAGAAGTACTTCAGAGTTGTCCTTCACAAAGGAAGGCTTTGCTTTCTGCCCTTGGTGTGAACAATGATAATTCTTCCTCCATCGTCAAATTTGAAACCACGGGAATATAGCCTTGCTTGCCTTACTATGTGTCTCTCTTGATTCATGTAGAATGTCTTAACATGACTGTCAAATGCATTGTGATTGACGAAGGAACTGCTACTTCCGTGATGTCTTTGGCATGTTGGAAGGGTTTGGGTTCCCCCAAGTTGTCTAAATCCACTACCATGTTGACTGCTTTTGATGGTAGATAGTTTCAGCCGCATGGCATTCTTCCTTCTCTTAAAGTCCATTTGGGAGGGAAGACTGTTGCGATAGAGGTCAAGGTGGTTGATGCGCCCCTTGACTACAATTTGTTGCTGGGTAGGAATTGGATGTACAGTATGCAAGCCGTACCTTCTTCTCTATTTCGATTTGTATGATTTCCATTTAATGGGAAGATAGTTACGATTGATAAAATGTCATTCAAGAATCCATTGGTTACCGCATCTTCGGGAGCTTCTATCTTGATTGTCGAGCACTCTCAGCCGGCAACTGGGAGTGTGGGTGTTGGCATGTTTCCATCCCTTATGGGAAGCTTTAGTTGTCCTGCACCTGTTCTTATGATCAGGTCTAGTTCTGGTGAGGCTTCGTCATCAGTGAGATCGGTTTCTTTTCGCACAACCCATATGGAAGATCCTTGGATTCTTCCTACACCGAGTCCTTCATGTGAGCCCATTGGAACAGACGTGATGTTTCCTACAACTATGATAGCATATCAAGATAATATTGAATGTGTTGCAAGGCCTAGTCCTCCCTCTTTGCGGATGGAGGAGGAGGACCCATATGTGCTGCCTTCATTGGTAGTTTAGTATTCTCACACACATGACTGCCTTGATAGTGTTTTTCCTTCAGATGAAGCTATTATTGAGGCCATGTCTGGGGTTGAGCCACCTTGGGAAGAGTTGCATCATAGATCTTATTTTCTTCCTGAGCTTGACCGTTTAGAGTGTGAATACTTTAGGGAGATTCTTAGTGAGAGAATTGGTAGTCTCGTGGTTTCGTTAAGCTCTCATGTTCTGATGGCTGATGGAAACATGGAAAATATATCTCCTACCATTCCTATCAATATCTCTCATGATCCTGGTAAGATTGAGAATGTCTATATTGGGGTAGAATGTTCCCATGCTGATATTCAAGAGTATACCGAGATTTTTAAAGAATTTCGTGATGTATTTGCTTGGTCATACAAAGAAATGCCAGGGATCAACCCTCGCATTGTTGAGCATGAGATTAAAACTTATCCCAATGCTAAGCTTGTTCAACAACGCTTGGGTGCGGTGAATCCTAGGAAAGCACCCACGATTAAGGCTAAGATAGAAAATCTATTGAATGCCAGTTTTATCTATCCCATTCCCTTAACGGAGTGAGTTTCAAACCCCGTTCCAGTTGATAAGAAGCAGGAAACGATCTGCATATGCACTAATTTCCGTGACTTGAATCGTGCCTGTCCTAAGGACAATTTCCCCACACCATTTATTGATCAAGTTTTGGATGAGTGTGCAGGAAGCGAGGTATTTTCCTTTATGGATGGCTTTTCCAGATACAATCAGATACAGATTAAACTTGAGCACCAACATAAGACTGCCTTTATTTGTCCTTGGGGTACCTTTGCATATCGGAAGATGCCTTTTGGCCTTAAAAATGCCGAAGCCACTTTTTAGCGGGCTATGACCTTGATCTTCCATGATTTCAAATCAATTATTGAAGTATTTTTGGATGACCTTGCTGCTCATTGTCGTATGAGAATGCGTCATTCCTACCATTTGAGATTAGTGTTCGAAAGGTGCCGCAATTACTTGGTCAGGTTAAATCCTCACAAGTGCATCTTTTTGCGTGAAGTCTGGTCGCTTATTAGGGTTCATTGTCTCCAAGGAGTATATAAGAGTCAACCATTTGAAGGTTGAGGCAATACTTCAATTGTCTCCCCCAAGAAATGTTAGACATCTTCAATGTTTGCAAGGCATGGAAAACTTCTTATGGAGATTCGTCGTGAGCTTTGCCAATTTGATTAGATTCTTTATGCGTCTTTTGAAGAAGGACACTACCTTTAGCTAGGATGAGTGAGCCTAGGAGTCCTTCGATGCACTTAATCAAGCCTTAGAATTGGCCCCGATGATTAGTCCACCCGACTATTGCTGTGAATTTCTACTTTATGTGGTTGCGTCCATGGAGACGATGAGGAGCTACAAGAGCATGTCATACATTATCTGAGCCAAAACCTTATAGATGCGGAGATCCAGTATTCCCATGTGGAGAAGCTTGCCTTAGCTACCGTTCATGTGGTTCAAAGATTGAGACACTATATTCTCCTTCACCAGACCTTGGTGGTAACCCATGTCAATCCATTTCAGCTCTTCCTCACTAGAAGGATGATCGAGGGAAAGTATAATAAATGGATTGTCATCTCGCAAGAATTCAATCTCTATTTTGATTCGGCAAAATTGAAGAAATCGTTGATTTTTTAGGAGCTTATATTTGATTTCCCGAGTGAGGAGGAGGAGGAGGCTTGTGAAGATACATTTTTCGATGAGCACATCTTCTTGATCTCAAATTTGGATCCATGGTATGGGGATATTATCATATATTTACAAACATTGAAGGTCCCTACTCACTTTTCATGGGATGAACAATGACGACTACGTCACGTATCCAAGAATTACCTCATAGTGGATAACACATTGTACTGCCATGGGGTAGATTCCATTTTATGTCATTGTTTAACTCATGAGGAGGATGAGCTTGTGTTGAATGATTGCCACGGAGGGTGTTATAGCAGATTTCACCACCCCAGGTGAATCACACTTTGTATGGCCTTCCCCTGTCCCACTGCAGACTCCTTAGACCCCGTGGACCATTTTTTGTCCTTAGATGTTTCCTTGATCATCCCTAAAAACATATGAAAAATGATACACATGAATTTTAAACCTATAAGCGCGTATATACGCGGTTTTTCCCACTAAAACCGCATACATCGGGATGTGTGCATAATCCAAATCCTTTGGAGTTTTCCTTGACATGGATCCAACTCATTTGACTCCTGGCCTTCCCTATGCCTTGAGATTGCTTGGATTCGACCTTTCATTATCCCTTTGAAATGCTATATAAGGAACCCCTTGGTACATTGAAGGCATAAGAGAGAATTGAGAGCAAAGAAACTATAGTCCATTGTTGCCAGAACTTATGCTTGAGTCTGCATCCCTTTGTCCCTTGGAACACTAGTGTGTTCTTCCCAAGCTTGCCTTTTGCTTGTGAGCTTGCTATCGAGAGATGGAGGATTGAGGTGGTGGAGGCCCAAGTGGGGGATTCAGTTTCTCCAGTTCGTAGACGTGCCGTCAGAGGTTGTATCTTGTAATCTCTGATTCATATTAATAGAAATATCTTTTCCTATCCAATAATGTGTGTTTGAATGAATGTTTTATCCATTGGATTATGCCAAATTCTTTTACATTATTGATTGTATATGCTAGAATAGATCTAACACCATGATATATAGAATGCTTGTATTGTTTACTTGTTGTTGAGGAAGTAATCTATCAATTCAAGCTGAAGATTGGAAAGCTCAATGGGGATCTACTTCAACCGTCCGGAATAAGGTACGAGGTCTGATCCTTTAGTGTTAGACATTTAATTTCTATTACATATTGGAAAGGATTGATTTCTGGAGTCAAGCTATCTGTTGTGGTACCCCAAGCCATAGGAATTTCTCTCCGTAACAGAATTGGAGACTCTGCTGGGGAGTTCCTAGTAGTTGTCCTTTGGGGGTTGTTTTCTCGGCATTCAATGTATTTGAATTGCTCTTTCTCTCTTATATCTGTGTTGGGTCTGGGGGTATGTATGCCTGGTAGAGTCTAATTGGTGTGAAGTATGTCTCCAGCTGTCTGTTTTCCTTGAATTTGTGCACCTTTCTTCCTGTACGCAATTTTTTAACTCACAGTCGCGTATACATGCGGGTTCCTCTGCGATTTCCACATATACACACGGGTTTACTACGAACAGTCACGTATACCCTTGCTTTTGCCTTTTTGTGGAAGATAATTGGTTGCTGGGTGAATTCTGATATTTACTGAGTCTCCTTTGGCACTACCTGAGTCCGTCTAGACCTCTGTTTCTGACCAGAAACGTTTTTTTAAGCTAAATTTTTTTTTTAAGAAAGTTCTTGTCATGGCATTTTCAATTTTTTGTTTGAGATTAGTGCATTAGAGTTCTTTTACCTTAGTGCTTTGCTTGAATGCTGTCTAGGTGTGCTTGCAGAGTCTAGGGGACGTAGAATCATTCTTTTGCTTTTTGCATCTCTTTTATTTTCAAAAAATCCAAAAACATTTGCTTATCATCATGCATTGCATTTTGCATTTTGCATTGTACTTGCACTAGATCTAGATTTGTTTTGGAGTACTAGTTAGGACTTCATATAGGAAAATTTGCATTCATCATTTGAAGAAGAATTGTGCATTTCATGTAGTAGCATACCCTATTTTCATGGACACAATGCATTTGCATTGATTGTTAGGTGTGCATTTTACTTCATATTCCTTCATAACACCATTAGTTGCACGGTCATATCCTTTTTTTGAGTAATAAAGCCAACTAAAATCAACGCTAAATAAAATGAACTACACTCTTTTCTTTTCTAGGGTGCACCAACAAGCTTAGGTTTTAGGATCTTGGAATAGTTCATTGTAAGTCGATTCTCCAAGATCACTAAACAACAACATCTAGGTGTCTGTCCAGGTGAGTGTGTGAAATCCTTGGTATAACCAATGTTTCTTAGGATCCTCCTCTCAAAAGGGAGTTAAGCACGAGGCAGTGTGAGCGGTTATTGATTGGGATGACCCCTAGTCATAACTGAGTAGCACCGGAGATATTTCCAGGATTGTATTCATATCTGGGGGCTCTTTCGAGAGTTTTAGGCTTTGCTACCCTACCCATATGGTCAATCCCACCTACGACTGTCTGCCTGATCATTGATTATATTGAGCTGACCTTAGTGGCCTTACCTAGGATATCGAGGGGGTACTTTGTAGGGGTTATTCTCCGGGTTTCCCGGCCAGGTTGGGGTCGGACAACACAGTCGCTTTACGCGTTGAAGCTGAGGGCCACAATAATTGGTTACGTACCTCTGCTTATTGTGTAGGGGAGTCTCAAGCCTCTCCTAGGCAAGACATACCTTCTTCATTCAGGAGCACACTTATCCAGCCCTTGTTTGCTTGCATTTTGGCTTTAGATTTTATTAGTGATTGCTCTGTGCACGATAGTTGGCCTAGGGTTTATGTAAATAGAGAGTCTTTGCTATTTTTTGAGTCATTATGGATTCGAGTGCGGTTCCTCACCATTCTCGTCGCTTAGCAGGACTTCCACCTTCTACTTCTCCTCCTCCTTTGGGAGAGAGACCTGGACAATCCAGGAAGACTATTTCACACATTGATTCACACACCATGGGAGACCATTTAGAGGATATTTTTGAACCACCTCCTCCCATTCGGGTTGACGATGGGGAATTTAATCCTACTTATGATCCTTCACCCGACTTGGCTGAGTTAGGGCCTGTGATTTCTGAGATAGGAACCTTGCACGATCGACCTACTCACTCTAGGTTTGATTCCCCATTGACGCGTTACTGGTATGGAATGCTGAAGGACGTTGAGACTCATTTTGAACCTGCTAGCACTAGCTACGATAGTTATGCTACATTTGGTTTCCCTACACATGATTTGGCATTCCATGTCGAATCCGAATTTGAGCCTAACACTATGCATGGGGGCACTCTCATTCCTTACCATGCGGAGAGGTTTGGGAGCACTAGTCACATTGCACCTTCCGTCCCAGTGGTGGAAGTTACATCGTATATCCCTTCTAGGTCTAGGGTTGGTGATCCGATTAGGATACCAGATTCGAGACGAGTGACGATAGGTGGTAGTACATATATTATTACTCAGATTCCTTCATCCTCGGTCCCTAGTTCTTCAAATGTACATCCTCCACCTTATTAACGTGGTACTTCGAGCTAATATATGGCTACGAGTCAGGTACGTACTGTAGTTACTAGACCGATCTACATTTGGTTTCCCTACACATGATTTGGCATTCCATGTCGAATCCAACTTTGAGCCTAACACTATGCATGGGGGCACTCTCATTCCTTACCATGCGGAGAGGTTTGGGAGCACTAGTCACATTGTACCTTCCGTCCCAGTGGTGGAATTTACATCGTATATCCCTTCTAGGTCTAGGGTTGGTGATCCGATTAGGATACCAGATTCAAGACGAGTGATGATAGGTGGTAGTACATATATTATTACTCAGATTCCTTCATCCTCGGTCCCTAGTTCTTCAAATGTACATCGTCCACCTTATTAACATGGTACTTCGAGCTAATATATGGCTACGAGTTAGGTACGTACTGTAGTTACTAGACCGATTGTGTCTCAAGTTCACATACCACCCACGGCTTCGGGAGGCTATGTTCATACTTCTAGAGGTCATCTTGCTACTTTTGGGGCATATATCCCTACTTTCGGTATGTATATCCCTACTTCCGGAGCGTATCTTCCTACCTACGGAGTGTCTCATGGGGCATTGCATGCGATGACCTATGGACCCTATTATGGGACGCAGTATGGATAGGTTTGTTCACCTTATGGAGGTGGGTATCAACAACCTACTTACTCTCCTGATTACGGCTTTGTAGCTCCTACTAGTCAAGGTCCACCATACTATGGTACTTCCATGCCACCCTATACGGGTCATACGGGAGGAGGACACTATGGCCAAGTCCATGGTGGTAATCAACCCTATATGAACTAGGGAGCGGTCCATTGACCTCATCATCCTAGGCTCCCTTTCCTCACAATGCTCAATCTTCTTGACTTATTGAGACTGACGAACGATCCTGTGGCTCATGACCCGGCTTGGCCGGCTGTCCCTACCAAACTTCCTTTGGACATACCTAAGTTTGAAGGAAAACTGGGAGAGGATCCGAGTGAACCTATTACTATGTTTCACCTATGGTGCTCTTTGAATTCATTACATCAGGAATCAGTCCGTTTGAGACTATTTCAACGCACCCTCACAGGGCCTACTGCAAAATGGTATATAGAGTTACCTAAGGGAGCTTTCGCTTTGTTCGACGACCTTGCGATGACTTTTCTTAATCACTTCCAACTACCAGTGCGCTATGACGTTGGTACTAAACTCTTGTCGACATTTCGGCAAGATAAAGCCACACATATTTCTGATCATATTCAAGAGTGGCATAGATGGAAGAGATTAATTAAATCTTTTATACCGCCAGAGTTCCTTCTCGAGTGGTTCCTCAAGTCGTTATTTGCATATATAGAGAAGGATGTTTCTACATCTGGAGTGCAGAATGAGGAACAAGTGATTTTTAGGGCACAGAAACTGGACTTGATCTATGCTCAGTCCGGTTTGTTGTATGAGATTATTCCCAATGCTCCTCATTCCAGTTTCGATCCCAAAGTCAAACCTAGACCACATGCCGATGGCATTGTGGGTCGTGCAAGTGCGAAACCTACGGATTCAGTTGCAAAACAAGTTAGTCAATTGTCAATCAACCAATCTGCTTCGGGACAAGCTACAGCTTTGTCTCAATCCGCCCAAATGATGAGTGTACTCTCTATGCAATCGTCGGACCAGAAGGGTAACCAGCAGCCCGGATGGAATAGAAGAAAGGGTAAAAATAATAATCAAAAGGGTGGGAATAAGAATGAGAATGCTAGCAATAATGAAAATTATGGTAAAAATGCTGGGGGGGACAAGCAAGCTAAACGTAAGGTTAAGTTCCCTTGCAGGTTATGTAAGGAAGATCACCTCACTTACTTGTGCCTTCGAATTGAAGAAGCTTTGAGATTCTTAGCATAAGGCCCAGCTGTGCTAACTAACCCTTTATCGCATAATCAAAATATGAACTCGAAGTCCCATGACCAGTCTAGTGATGATGATCCACCGGAGGGTAGTGGTCATGGGTGCATTAACATGGTCTGTGCTGTGAAAGTTGTGACTCATGCGAAAGATTATAGTTCGTCACAACCCAGCCCAGGCAAAGAGCCTAATCCACTAGGAACCCCTTTGCGCATTGAGAAACCTACAGATAAACCTGAGGCTACACCTCGCATTCCTAAGGGAGTTGTTAAGCGTTCAGGGCATAATCCAAATGCCTGAGCCGCCTAGAATTATTCAGTTGTCAAGGATTTGGGCCACACTCCTTGTTTGATGTCTGCATTGAAAGTGCTTCAGAGTTGTCCTTCGTAAAGGAAGGCGTTGCTTTCTACCCTTGGTGTGAATGATGATGATTCTTCCTCTGTGATCAAATATGAAACCGCAGGACTCTAGCCTCACTTGCCCTACTATGTGTCTCTTTTGTTGCATGTAGAATTTCTTGGTATGACCGTCAAGCAAACTGTGATTGACGAGGGCGCTACTGCTTCTGTGATGTCTTTGGCCTGTTGGAAGGGTCTCAGTTCTCCTGAGCTATCTAAATTAGCGACTATGTTAACTGCGTTCGATGGGAGATATTTTAGGCCGTACATCATCCTTCCTTCCCTTAAAGTCTGTTTAGGGGGGAATACCATTGCGATAGAGGTTGAGGTGGTTGATGTACCCCTTGAATACAATCTCTTGCTGGGTAGGAACTGGATGTATAGTATGCAATCCATTGCTTCTTCCTTGTTTCGCGTTGTATGCTTTCCACATAACGGGAAGATCGTAATAATTGATCAAATGAAATTCAAGAATTCGTCTGTTACCGCATCTTCAGGAGCTTCGATCCCGATTGTTGAGCACTCTCAGCCGGTAACTGGGAGTGTGGGCATAGGCATGTATCCATCCCTCATGGGAAGATTTAGTTGTCCTGCACCGATCCTCATGATAGGATCTAGTTTCGATGAGGCTTCGACTTCTACGACCTCAGTGTCTTTTTGCACGACTCATATGGAAGACCCTTGGATTCTTCCTACAATGATTACTTCAAGTGAGCTCGTCGAGATGAGCGTGTTGTTTCCTGCAGCTATGATAGCTTATCAAGCTAATCTCAAGAATGTTGCAGAGCCTAGTTCTTCCTCTTCGCGGACGGAGGAGGAGGACCCTTATGTGCTGCCGGCATGGGCAGTACAGTATTCTCATGCCCACGACTACCTTGATACGGTTTTCCCTTTGGATGAAGCAATCATGGAGGCTATGTTGGGAGTTGAGACACCATGGGAGGAACTTCATCATAGATCGTACTTTCTTCTAGAGCTTGACCATTTGGAGCATGAGGATTTTAGGGCAGTTCTTAGTCAGAGAGTTGGTAGTCCTGTGATTCCATTAAGCTCTCTTGGTCCGATGGATGATGTAAACATGGTGAACATATCTTCAACAATTCCTATCAACATCTCTCGCGATCTTGGCACAATAGAGAATGTCTATATTGGGGCGAAATGTTCCCATGCTGAGATTCTGGAATATACCGAGCTATTTAAGGAATTCCGTGATATTTTTTCTTGGTCTTACGACGAGATGCCAGGTGTTGACCCTCGTATTGTCGAGCACGAGATTAAAACTTACCCCAATGCTAAGCCTGTTCGACAACATTTACGTGCGGTGAATCCTAGGAAATCACCCACCATTAAGGCAGATATAGAGAAGCTGTTGAAAGCTGGTTTCATCTATCCCGTTCCCTTGATGGAGTGGGTTTCAAACCTAGTTCCAGTGGATAAGAAGCAGGGAGTGATCCGAATATGCACTGATTTCCATGATTTGAATCGTGCCTGTCCTAAGGATAACTTCCCCACACCATTTATAGATCAGATTTTGGATGAGTGTGCGGGTAGTGAGGTGTTCTCCTTCATGGACGACTTTTCCGGGTATAATCAGATACAGATTAAACCTGAGGACCAACATAAGAATACATTTATTTGTCCTTCGGGAATGTTTGCATATCGAAAAATGCCTTTCGGCATTAAAAACGCCGGAGCTACATTTCAGTGGGCGATGACCTTGATTTTCCACAATATCAAGTCTATTATTGAGGTATTTTTTGATGACCTTGCTACTCATTCTCGCATGAGAATGCATCATCCCTATCACTTGAGATTGGTATTCAAAAGATGCCGGCACTATTCAGTTAGATTAAATCCTCACAAGTGCATCTTTTGCGTGAAGTCAGGTTGTTTGTTAGGATTCATCGTTTCCAAAGAGGGTATAAGAGTCGACCCTTTGAAGGTTGAGGCAATACTTCAATTTTCTCCCCCGAAGAATATTTGACATCTTCAGTGTTTGCAAGGCATGGAAAACTTCTTACGAATATTTTTTGTCAACTTTTCCAATTTAACTAGAGGCTTCATGCATCTCTTGAAGAAGGACACCTCCTTTTATTGGGATGAGCGAGCCCAGGAGTCCTTCGATGCACTCAAGTGAGCTTTAGCATCGGCCTCGGTGATTAGTCCTCCGGATTATAGCTGTGATTTTCTGTTATATGTGGCCGCGTCCTTAGAGACGATTGGTATGGTTTTGGTTCAAGAGGATGAGGATCTCTAAGAGCATGTCATATATTATCTGAGCCAAAACCTTATTGACGCAGAGATTCGTTATTCTCATGTTGAGAAGCTTGCTTTAGCTATCGTACATGCGGTTCAGCATTTGAGACATTATATTCTCCTTCACCAGACCTTGGTTGTGGCCCATGTCAATCCATTTCAATTCGTCCTCACCCGAAGGATGATTGGGGGAAAATATAATAAATGGATTGTCATTCTACAAGAATTCGATCTCGAATTTGTTTCGGCAAAATCGAAGAAGTCTTTAATTTTTGCAGAGCTTATATCGAATTTCCCGAGGGAGGCCGAGGAGTTGGTTTGTGAAGATACATTTATCAATGAACACATCTTCTTAATCTCAACGTTAGACCCATGGTATGGGGATATCATAATATATTTACAAACACTGAAGACCCCTACTCATCTCTCACAAGATGAATGACGACGATTACATCACGTCTCTAAGAACTACCTCATAGTGGACAATACTTTGTACCGCCATGGTGTAGATTCCATTTTACGACATTGTTTAACTCATGAAGAGGCTGAGGTAGTGCTGAATGATTGCCATGGAGGGGCGTGTGGTGGTCATTTATCTGGGCTTCCTACAGCTCAAAATATTTTGAGAGCAGGTTATCTCTGGCCGTCGATCTTTAAGGATTGTGTTGATGCGGTCAAGAGGTGCCACCATTTCCAGGTGTTTGCATGTAATATGCGCTTGAAACCTGACCTGTTACATCCCATTATCACCGCTGGTCCCTTCACTAAGTGGGGGATCGGTTTTATGGATTGCAACCCAGCTTCAGCTGGGGGGCACCATCACATTATAGTGGCTATTGATTATTTCATGAAATGGGCTGAGGCTATGCCTATAGTAAAATCTGATGGTGAGATAGCCGCTCACTTTGTGTTCAACCAAATCATTGCCTTATTCAGGATTCTGAAAGAGCTTGTCACTGACCATGGCTCGCACTTTCAGAACCGTATGATGGAAGAGTTAGCATCCAAGTTAGGGTATAGGCAAGAGAATTCATCTTCTTACTACCCCCAAGCGAATGGACAGGTAGAGGCAGTGAATAAATCACTCAAGTCCATTCTCCAATGAACCATCGCACAAAGCAAGAAGAATTGGCACATTATGTTATATCCTACTTTGTGGGCATATCGAACCGCTGTTAAGACCGCCACTGGTTTTTCTCCATATCAGCTTGTACATGAAGTAGAGTCTATATTTCTGGTTGAATGTGAAATTCCTTCATTGAAGCTAGCTGTGGAACTCTTACCGGACACTTCCCCATTGGAGGAGCATTTGGTTCACCTTGAGCAACTTGATGAGCAGCGTCGGGATGCCTTGGTGGCTCTAGAAGTCAATAAACGTCGCGTTAAGGTCCAGTACGATAAGTCTATCCATCCAAGAGTGTTTAGTGAAGGAGACTTGGTCCTTTCGTGGGATCAACCGAAAAAACGCTTGGGGGCAGAGAAATTTAATCCTATGTGGTGTGGTTCTTACATGGTCAAGCGTGTGTTAGAGAAGGGTGCGTATGAGTTAGTGGATTATGAAGGAACAGCTTTGGCAGAGCCTAGAAATGGGCTCTATCTCAAAAAATACTATGCATGATCTTTAGCCAAGGCTGCTTGTTGTATATTATTGTACAGCTTTGCATAGTTAGGTATTTTTCTTATCATGATCGGGTTTGTGATTAGTTTCTGTTTCTTTTGACAGATGTCAATGGAATATTCCACCCACATAGGATTCATGGATGGTGCAAGCCGTCACACTCAACACTCAGCCTCTGCTTCTTGGGTGATTTATACTCCTATGGGTCAGGTACTACAGCCATATTCCAACAATGTTGCTGAATATAGCGTCGTTATTGAGCTTCTACGAGATGCCATCCTACATGGTGTTCTATCTCTTGACGTACGTCTTGATTCGGAGTTAGTAGTGTCACAGCTCAATGGTTTGTACCATGCTAGGGATCCGACGTTATTGAGAAGGTTCTTACGTGTGAGATTGTTAGAATGACAATTTAACAATATAACATATATACACATTCCAAGAAATAATAATCAAGTTGCTGACTCATATGCTAACTATGTTTTAGATTGGCATTTGTTTCATTCATTGTAAATTAATCACAAACACAATTTTTACACATGTAAATAAATAAATTGATCACCATAAAACTTTTTATATATACATAAAAAATGTGATAATACATAGTGTCATGATACAAAATTTTGGGCTTTTAAAGCCACCATCATATAATACACGGTCGTACAAAATGTATACACTCCCAGGTGTCTAATCCTGTAGAGGAGGAGGAGGGTTGTGATCATGATAGGTCACTACGGCTCTAGCTAGCCATCAGAATAAACGCACCCATGCACGTGGTGCACCTACCACCTACCGCTGCATGGCCTCAGGCAAGTCCTCGACTTGCGCCATGGGAACTCTATGAGTCAGTCTCACAAATTTGGTATGAATGCTCTGGAGCATTCGCTCCACATCCTCACCCGTGATGTCACCTCCTCTTCCCCTCCGTCTACGACGAGGGAATCCCTCTGGCCACCGTGGTCCCACATCTGCATGCAAATGGTAGATGTCACTATGTATTGTCATGCAAAATCATGTCTTTTTGATTCCATATAATCAAGAAAATACAAAAAAAATAAATAACTCAAAAAATTTAAAAAGAGTGAGGGTCGAGATTCGTTACCTATATCACCATATGCCGATCCTGGTGGCAATGGCATGTCCGGATCCCCCTGAAAATCTATCCCTGCATAGGGGTAGTCATCGATGGCAACTATCTATCGTCGCCACCATGGAAAGAAGTCAGCTAGATATGGGTTGGACACCCTACCACCCCCCAGTCTGCGCATAGCATCTTCCCAACGCCGTTGGGCCGGATCTCGAACCCTGTGGAGAGGAACGTCCACTCTAGGGCTCAATCCTGGAACACGCTCGAAGAAAAACGTGCTCAAGATACTGCTGAACCCGAAGTTCCATACCTTGCCTACCTTACACTCACTGAGCTGGTGTTTCATGTTGCTCAGTAGTGTAGTACTCCAGTCGTAGATGGTGGGTCTCATGCACTCCACTGCATAGAACATCAGAGGCCGCGAGGCCTGGTGGAGTGATGCTAAGCCTACTATCCTGCCCAGCATCAGTAATATGGCCTTTACACCCAGCACCTGTATAGCATTGGTAGGGACTTGACTCCCCACCTTCTCGGTGTTTGGATAACAGTACATGGCAATGTACTCGTCGATAGTAAGGCCACCTCCTGGCCCACCATGGGAACGAAGGTTCACCACCTCCCCTCGTCTATAAAGCCCTGTGATAAAGTATATATCCTCCACCTCTATGGTGAGGGACATCCCATCAATATGAAAGGACTCCGAGTCTGGATCCCAATAGTCTACCAGCATCTATAGCAGTCTTGGTTTGGCCCTCAAACCACCAAGACACCAAAACTTGTAGAGTCTGCATGCATGGAGAGCTTGTTGAGCCATTAATTCGGCCCTTACTGCTTCCTCTACTTCACCATCCTCATGCTCTCTCCACTCTAGCACCATCCTACAAAAGAAATTGCAAAATTACCCATTAGTTTATTGAAAAATCATATGCGCGGCCTCATACGTGACTGTTTTGAAAATAGTCGCGTATGTACGTGGGTTTGAGGCCCTTTTCTGCATATAGCTAGCCCTATACGTGGAAAAAGCCTCGATTTCCACGTGGGCCACAACGCTCATTTTGGGATGGCCTAAAAAACTTATTCCACCATGAAAATTCATAAAAATTATATCAAAATGCAAGAGGAGAGCATGAGTAAATACCTGGAAGAAACGGTTGTGAATTCCGCCAGTTGGATCTCCTGGAATTTGCAGTTGAAGATCAGAGCTCAAATGGGTAAAAGTTTCAAATGATTTATATTTTTTACTATTTATAGAAAAAATTTCAAATATTTGAAAATTTTTACCCCCTTTTCTATAGTTTCAACATTTTCTAACCATTTTGGACCGTTTTTGACATAATTTGTGATGTAGAAGACCTTTTTTAGTGTCATTTCAGCCATTGGATTGATCTATTCGTGCCGATCTCAGATATCATGTCTAAACTGGAATATAGGTTAGGTTTCACCACCATTTTCATTTTGCATGACCTTATGACCATATCATCATGACCTTAGGTATGAACCCACTCTATTATGTCACGGAACCTTCTTGCTGCTTTAGAAGTGGCATGATATGAATGGTAGAGCTTCACCTTACATGGGTACCCTAGTTAGCGCCTTATTTGTATTTGGTGCCCATGCTGACATTTTCTCCTTTAGGGTGTGGGAGTCTGTTGTATAGTACCATCATAACATTTCGTAAGAGCCTCATACTCCTCTTGATCTTTTGCTGGCCTATTTCCCTCAGGACTCCCTCATGTCAAGTTGTGAATGCATTATCATGAGCTTTGCCTACCTTATTGAGCTTTATGCCAGCTTCACTAACATTGCGTTTCATCCATATAGCCTGAGCTTGTCTCATGTCTAGCCATGTAGAGTCATTTTTTATATCCTTCGCAACTTGATTTCCCTTTTACCAAGAGGGGATTTCCCCCCGAGTGTCGATATCCTACACATGTATCCTTGCATTGAGCATAGGTATGTTCCACTGCTTGGAACTAGTTTGTTTTCCCTTGTGACACTCGTCTCCTCCTAGTTTGTAACTATAAAGCTAGTTTATTCTTTTTTCAAGCTTTTCAAATAACTGAAAAAGTCCAAAAAAATAAAAAAACCAAAAAGCCGGACAAGGAAAGATGTTATCTGTGGTAGTTGTCGAGTCGTGTCGCCTTCGAATAGAGCACTGTATATCACATCCATTGGTTGGGTTATAGTTTGACTTTAGGAGTTGTACTCGTTTATCTAAGTTTATCTCCACCGAATGGTTAAAATTCGAGTCCCTTTGGAGCCTCTATTGATGCCTCCTGTGTCATAGAGATGTCCCAGTTTATATATCGAGTCTATGCTGCCTTCATTCAATCACCATACACCGTTATGCTCTTGTTCGAAGGAATTTTAAACCTGTGTCGGCCATTCCTCAGTTATCTTGACTTTGCATGTCGGCCATTCTCGGTACAGTTACTGGTTCATGCACCTTATGATTGAGTCCTTTCACATTATACAGCTTTGCTGAGTACCTCGTGTTGGATGATGGGGGATGCCCTAATTCCCTCCTTCCAGCGGATTTCATCCCATTGACTTCAGATCATCTATTCTGGGATTGGAATCTAGAGTCCTTTTGAGTGCCTTGAGACTTGTAGTCATCAGTGGCAGGTTCTCTCGCCATCGACAGTTTTTGGGAATACATCAATGTCCCCTGATAGATGGATCCTCTCAAGTGTTTGACCTCAACACATTTATTCACACTTGTTAGTTTGCACTCTAGTACCTTGATTCCCATTTTCATTATTGATGGGTGATCTTGCGTCTGTTAACGATATACATTAATGACCGGTAATCAGACGATGGACTACTATGTTTTGACCTCGAAACCTCTATTCGCATAGTAGGACATGCACTTGTAGCGGTTTGTGTAGAAGAATTTCCAGATTGGTGGCATCTCTTATATGGTACCTCCTAGATCGTGCCAGTGTTCATGAGATTTCATCTCTCGTGACTTGATTCCAGTATATGTCAGATATTTTCAGCCATTATGGAGATCATGGTCATATGTATATCTTCATCATGGAGATTCTGATCTATGTATATTATACGTGGCGATGACCACATATGTGATATCATGTATCATGCCTATTCATGGACATTGTACTCTTATGTATCCGGGACTGCTATATGTACTTGTAGTTATATGCAGAGTTGTATTATTGTACTATGTTGATTGGGTGGCTAGTATTCCATTTGGGATCCTTTATCACTCCACTTTTGGGATGGACTTATAATGTATTTCAGCCATCGTATGACCCCTCTGACCTCACACATTAGGGGGCATTTGTTATAGCATATTTCACCACCCCAGGTGAATCACACTTTGTATGGCCTTCCCCTGTCCCGCTGTAGACTCCTTAGACCCCATGTACAATTTTTTGTCCTTTGATGTTTCCTTGATTATCCCTAAAAACATATGAAAAATGATACACGTGACTTTTAAACCTATAAGCGCGTATATACACAGGTTTTCCCACTAAAACCACGTACATCGGGATGTGTGCATAATCCAAATCCTTTTGGAGTTTTCCTTGACATGGATCCGACTCATTTGACTCCTGGCCTTCCCTATGCCTTGAGATCGCTCGGATTTGACCTTTCATTATCCCTTTGAAATGCTATATAAGGAACCCCTTGGTACATTGAAGGCATAAGAGAGAATTGAGAGCAAAGAAACTATAGTCCATTGTTGCCAGAACTTATGCTTGAGTCTGCATCCCTTTGTCCCTCGGAACACTAGTGTGTTCTTCCCAAGCTTGCCTTTTGCTTGTGAGCTTGCTATCGAGAGATGGAGGATTGAGGTGATGGAGGCCCAAGTGGGGGATTCAGTTTCTTCGATTCGCAGACGTGCCGTCAGAGGTTGTATCTTGTAATCTCTGATTCATATTAATAGAAATATCTTTTCCTATCCAATAATGTGTGTTTGAATGAATGTTTTATCCATTGGATTATGTCAAATGCTTTTACATTATTGATTGTATATGCTAGAATAGATCTAACACCATGATATATAGAATGCTTGTATTGTTTACTTGTTGTTGAGGAAGTAATCTATCAATTCAAGCTGAAAAATGGAAATCTCAACGGGGATCTACTTCAACCATCCGGAATAAGGTACGAGGTCTGATCCTTTATTGTTAGACATTTAATTTCTATTGAATATTGGAAAGGATTGATTTCTGGAGTCAATCTGTTTGTTGTGGTACCCCAAGCCATAGGAATTTCTCTCCGTAACAGAGGGGCATGTGGTGGTCATTTATCTGGGATTTCTACAGCCCAAAAGATCTTGAGAGTGGGTTATTTTTGGTTGTCGATATTTAAAGACTGTTTCAATACAAACAAGAAGTGTCACCCTTGCCAGGTGTTCGCATGTAATATGCGCTCATGTCCTGCCCCGTTACATCCAATTATCACCGCCGGTCCCTTCACTAAGTGGGGGCTTGATTTCATGGATTGCAACCCAGCTTCAGCTAGGGGGCATCATCATATTATCGTGCCTGTTGACTACTTCACGAAATGGGCTGAGATTATGCCTACAGTTAAATTCGATGATGAGACAACTGTGCACTTCATATTCAACCAGATTATTACTCGGTTCGGTATTCCGAAAGAGCTTGTCACTGACCATGGTAGGCACTTTCAAAATCGCATGATGGAAGAGTTGGCATTGAAGTTAGGGTATAAGCAGGAACATTCTTCTTCTTATTACCCTCAGGCGAATGGACAAGTTAAAGAAGTGAACAAATCACTCAAGTATATTCTCCAACGAACCATCACACAAAGCAATACTAATTGGCATATTATGTTATATCCTACTTTGTGGGCTTATAAGACCGTGGTTAAGGCTACCACAGGTTTTTCTCCACATCAGCTTGTACATGGAGGGGAGTCGTTATTGCCGGTTGAGTGCGAAATCCATTCTTTGAAGCTAGCCATAGAGCTCTTACCAGACACTTCCCCATTGGAGGAGCGTTTGGTCCACTTAGAGCAACTTGATGAGCAGCACTGAGATGCCTTGGTGGCTCTAGAAGTAAATAAGCATCGCGTTAAGGTCCAGTATGATAAATCTGTTCGTCCAAGGAATTTTAGTGAGGGAGGTTTGGTCCTTTTGTGGGATCAAGCTAAAGAACCCTTGGGGACAGGAAAATTCAACCCCGTGTGGCATGGTCCTTACGTTGTTAAACATGTGTTAAATAAGGGTGCTTATGAGCTGGTAGATTATGAGGGGATAGCCTTGGCGGAGCCTAGAAATGGGCTCTACCTTAAAAATTACTATACATGATTTTCAGCCAGGGCTGACTATTGTATATTATTGTATAGTATTTTGCATAGTTAGGTTTTTCTTATGGTGATTAGGTTTGTTGATTAGCTTCCATTTCTTATGGAACATGTAAATGGAGTCTTCCATCTATATAGGATTCACGGATGGTGCAAGCCATCACACTCAACACTCGGCCTCTACTACTTGGGTGATTTATACTCCTACAAGTCAGGTATTGTCTTCAGGAGGTGTATGTTTATTTCCCTCTTCAAACAATATTGCTGAATATAGTGCCATTATCGAGCTTCTACGAGATGCCATTTCACATGGTATTTTATCTCTTGAGGTACATCTTGATTCAGAGTCAGTAGTGTCACAGCTTAATGGCTTGTATCATGTTAGGGATCCAACATTATTATGGAGATTCTTATGTGTGAGATTGTTAGAACGAAAATTTGAAAACATAACATACATACATGTTCCAAGAATTTATAATCAAGTTGCTGACTCATATGCTAACTACGTGTTATATTGGCATTTGTTTCATAGACAATAAGCTTATCACAAACATACATTTTTACACATGTAAATAAATAAATTGATTATCATAAAAGTTTTTCATTAAACATCCAAAATGTGATAATACATAGTGTCATAATACAAAAATGGGGCTTCCAAGCCACCAAAATATAAATACACGGTATTTCAAAATGTATCACTCCTATGTATCTAAGCCTAGGGAGGAGGAGGGGGGTTTTGATCGTGGAATGTCACCACAGCTCTAGCTAGCTGTCAAAACAACTGCACCCATGCTCGTGGCACACCCACCACCTGATGCTGCATGGCCTCAAGTAGGTCCTCGACCTGCTCCATGGGTACCCTATGTGTCAGCCACATGAAGTTGGTATGAATGCTTTGGAGCATTCGCTCCGCATCCACACCCATAATGTCATCTCCTCTTCCCCTTCGCCTATGATGTGGGAATCCTTCAGGCCATCATGGTCCTACATATGCATGCATATGACAGATCATCACTATGTCTTGTCATGCAAAAACATGTCTTTTTGATTCCATATATCAAAAAACACAAAAAAAAAACTCAAAAATCTTAAAAAGAGGGTTGGGATTCGTTACCAATGTCACCGTATGCTGATCCCGGTGGTAGTGGCATGTTGGAGTCTCCTCAAAAATCTATCCCCGCATAGGGGTAATCATCGATGGCAACTATCTACCGCCACCACCATGGAAATAAATCAGCTGGATAGGGGTTGGACACCCTACCTCCACCCAATCTGTGCATCACATCTTCCCAACATCGTTGGGCCAAATCTTGAACCCCGTGAAGAGGAATGTCAACTCTAGGGCTCAATCCTGGAACACGTTCAAAGAAAAACGTACTCAGTATGATACTGAAACTGAAGTTTCATACCTTGCCCATCTTGCACTCACTGAGCTGGTGTTTCATGTTCCTCAACAATGCAAAGCTCCAATCATAAACTGTCGGCCTCATGCACTCCACTGCATAGAACATCAAGGGCCGTGAGGCCTGGTGGAGTGAGGCTAGCCCTAATATCCTACCGAGTGTCAATATAATGGCCTTTAGGCCTAGCACCTGTATGGAGTTAGTTGGGATCTGACTCCCGATCTTCTCTATGGCTGGTTAACAGTACACTGCTATGTACTCATCTATGGTGAGGCCACCTCCGGGCCCGTGAGAACGTAGGTTTAACACTTCCCCCCATTGGGAAAATCCAGTAATAAAGTATATGTCCTCCACTTCTATGGTGAGGGACATCCCATCAATTTGGAACTACTCTGAGTCAGGATCCCTGTAGTCTACTAGTATCTACAACAGTCTTGGTTTGGCCCTTAAGCCACCAAGACACCAAAACTTGTAGAGCTTGCATGCACGTAGAGATTTTTGAGCCATTAGGTCAGCCCATACTGCTTCTTCTAAATCCACGTGCTCTCGTTCCCTCCATTCTAGAACCATCCTGCACATTTAATTCAAGTTTGGGTCATTATATGTCTTAAGAAACCTTGAACATGGCCGCATACATGACTATTTTCTAAACAGCCGTGTATGTACGTGACTTTCAGGCCTTTTTCCATGTATATCCAGCCCTATACGTGGAAAAATCCTCGATTTCCACGTGGGTCATGGCGCGTACTTTAGGATGGCCTAGAATCCAAATTACACCATGGAAAATTGAAAAATTTACATGAAAATGAAAGAGCAGGGCATGGGAAATTACCTGGAAAAAACGGTGTCCGATTCCACCGACTGGATCTCCCAGAATTCGCGTTTGATGTTCTAAGCTCAATTGGGTAAAAATTTCAAATGTTATATAATGTTTTGAATTTTTTACTATTTATAGAAAATTTTCAAATTTTTGAAAAGTTTTACCCCCTTTTCTACAGTTTGGACCTTTTCTAATCCTATTGGACCATTTTTTGACTAATATATGATGTAGGAGACCTTTTTTAGCGTCGTTTCAACCATTTTTTTGACCCATTCATGCCAATTTTTGGTATGATGCTTAAACTGGCATATAGGTTAGGTTTCATCTCCATTTGCATTTTGCATGAGATTATGACCATTTCATGATAACCTTAGGTACGAACCCATTCTATCCTGTCACGGAACCTTCTTGCTGTTTTAGAAGTGGCATGATATGAATGGTAGAGCTTGACCTCACATGGGTACCCTAGTTAGATCCTTCTTTGCATTTGGTTCCCATGACGACAGTTTGTCCTTTAGGGTGTGGGAGTTCATTGTATAGTACTTCCATGACATTTCGCAAGAGCCTCATACTCCTCTTGATCTTTTGCGGGCTTGTTTCCTCAAGGACTCCCCTATGTCAAGTTATAGTTGCATTATCATGAGATTTTCCTGCCTTATTGAGCCTTATGCCAGCTTCCCTGACTTTGAGTATCAGCCATATATCCTGAGCTTGTCTCATGTATAGCTATGCAGGGCCATTTTATATATCCTTTGCAGCTTGATTCCCTATTTTTACCGAGGGGACTTTCCCCCGAGTGTCGCTATCCTACACGTGTCCTTGCATTGAGCATAGGTGTGTTCCATTGCTTGGAACTAGTTTGTTTTCCCATTTGACACTCGTCTCCTCCTAGTCTGTAAATTTAAAGCAATTTTATTCTTTTTCAAGCTTTTCAAATATTTGAAAAAGTCCAAAAAAAATTAAAAAACCAAAAATCCGGACAAGAAAAGATGTTATCTTTGGTAGCTGTCGAGTCGTGTCACCTTTGAATAGAGCAATGTATATCACATCTGTTGGTTGGGTTAATAGTTTGACTTTAGGAGCTATACTTGTTTCTCTGAGTTTATCTCCACCAACTGGTTAAGCTTCTAGTCCCTATGGAGCCTCTTTCGATGCCTCCTATGTCGCATAGATGTCCTAGTTTTGCATATCGAGTCTATGCTACTTACATTCAGTCACCATTGGACTTTATGCTCTTGTTTGAAGGAAGTTGAAACCTGAGTCGGCCATTCCTCAGTTATCTTGACTTTGCATGTCGGCCATTCCCGGTACAGTTACTGGTTCATGCACCTTATGATCGATTCCTTCCACATTATACAGCTTTGCTGAGTACCTCGTGTTGGATGATGGGGGATGCCTTAATTCCCTCCTTCCAGCGGATTTCATCCCATCAAATTCAGGTCATTTATTCTGGGATAGGAATCTAGAGTCATTTTTGAGTGCCTTGAGACTTTCAGTCATCAGTGGTAGGTTATCTTGCCATCGACAGTTTTTTGGGAATACATCAATGTCCCCTGATCGATGGATTCTCTTAAGTGTTCAACCTCAACACATTTATTCACACTTGTTAGTTTTCACTCTAGTACCTTGATTCCCATTTTCATTATTGGTGGGTGATCTCGCATTTGTTAACGGTATACATCAATGACCGGTAATCAGACGATGGACTACTATGTTCGACCTCGACACCTCTATTCACATAGTAGGACATGTAATCGTAGCGATTTGTGTAGAAGACCTTCCATATTGGTGGCATCTCTTATATGCTACCTCCTTGATCGTGCCAGTGTTCATGAGATTTCAGCTCTCGTGACTTGATTCCAGTATATGTTAGACATTTCCAGCCATTATGGATATCTTGATCTATTATATATCTTCAGCCTTCATGGAGATCATGATCCTTTGTATATCTTCATCATGGATATTCTGATCTATTTATATTGTACGTGGTGATGACCACATATGTCATATTGTATCAGGCCTATTCATGGCCATTGTACTCTTATCTATCCGAGACTGCTATATCTATTTGCAGCTATGTGCAGAGTTGTATCATTGTATAGTGCTGATTGGATGGTTGGTTCTTCCACTGGGTTCTTCATCACTTCACTTCTGGGATGGACTTATAATGTATTTCGGCCATTGTATGACCCCTCTAACCTCACACATTAGGGGGTATTTGTTATAGTTGATTTTACCACACATGGTGAATCACACTTTTATGGCCTTCCCTATCCCTCTGTAGACTCCTTATACCCCATGGACCATTTTGGTTCCTTCGATGTTTCCAAGATCATCCCTAAAAATATCCAAAAATTGCCGTACATGACTTTTAATCCCTTTCTCGCGTATATACACTGGTTTGACCACTAAAACCACGTACATCGGGATGTGTGCAAAAGGCTAAATTCTTTTGGAGTTTTCCTTGATGTGGATCCGACTCACTTGTCTCCTGGCCTTCCACATGCCTTGAGATCGCTTGGATTTGACCTTTCATTACCCCATTGAAGAGCTATATAAGGAACCCTTTGGATACATTGAAGGCATATGAGGAATTGAGAGTAAAGAAACTATAGTCCATTGTTGTTGAAGCTTATACTTGAGTCTACATCCCTTTGTCCCTTGGAGCACTTTTGTGTTCTTCCCAAGCTTTCCTTTTGCTTGTGAGCTTGCTATCGAGAGATGGAGGATTAAAATGGTGAAGGCCCAAGTGGGGGACTCAGTTTCCCCAATTCGCAGACGTGCCGACATAGGTTGTATCTATTGTAATCTCTGTTTTATATTAATAGAAATATCTTTTTCTATCCAATAATGTGTATTTGAATGAATATTTGATCCATGGATGATTTCAAATGCTTATATGTTATTGATTATATATGCTAGAGTAGGTCTAACATGATTATATATAGTATTCTTGTCTTGTTTATTGAATGTTGAGGAAGCAATTTATCAATTCAAGCCAGAGTTGGAAAGCTCAATGGGGATCTACATCAACCGTCCGGAATAAGGTACGAATCGAGATCCTTTAGTGTTAGTTATTTGATTTCTATTGCATATAGGAAAGGATTGATTTCTGGAGTCAAGCTGCCTGTTGTGGTACCCCAAGCCATAGGAATTTCTCTTCATAACAACTTAGATTTGCAATCCATCATGCCACACATGCAGAGCACATCAATAGTGTACTTTCCTTGAGAAATAAATATCTCACATTTTCATTGACAAATATCAAGGCCAAGAAAGTAGTGCATAATACCTAATTCTTTCATCTTGAACTCAAAAGTGAGCTCCCTCTTGTACCAAGCAATCATATTTTCCTCTCTAGTACGAAACCAATCATCAATATATAGAACCAATAATAACAATTGATTCTTTACAATATTAAAGTACAGGTTTGGATCAAATTTTCTCTTAGAGAATCCAAGTCTCTAAATATAGTCATCAATTCTTGCATACCAATATTTTGGGGCTTGCTTAATCCCATATAGATATTTCTTCAATTTGTAAATATGGGAGTCCTTCCCATTAACTAAAAAACCCTCAAGCTAGTATTTAAATCTCTTCCTCAAATTCATCGTTGAGGAAGGTAGTCTTCACATTCATCTAGTGAATATTCCATCATAGAATAGATACAAGTGAGATCATAACTAGAATAATAGTGTATCCAGACACAGAACAGAATGTCTCATCATAGTCTATGCCATATTTATGTGAGAAACCTGGGGCAACAAATCTAGATTTATACTTCTCAATACTATCATCAACAACATGCTTAATTTTGTACAGCCATATGGAAGTTACCATGGAGTTCCCTTCAGTTTTAGGAATAAATTCCCAAACATCCTTCTTCAAAATAGACTTGTATTCCTCTACCATTGCATCTTTCCAAACCTTTTTGCTTATCAGCTTTTTCATAGAAGGAAGGTTTTGAATCATTGATGTGCCTGATCTGTGCAACATACTCTGAATATCTGTAAGGTTTCTTTCGATCTCTATATGAGCTGAATGGTGCTCCATGCCTTTTTTCATCTTATAGAATGTCTTGAAACCATGCATATATTCTGTTAGTAGGAGGTTCATCAAGTTACCTTTCAACCAGTTCTATAGATTCTTCAGGAGCTAGCGAATTTGAGAACACTTCTCGATTCTCCCTCTAAACCTATGAATAGGGGGAACCTGAATATGGGTCCTCCATCATGGGAGTCTCATGCTCCATGTTTGTATCATATTGAATCTCTTCTGATCGCTTGAATGCAGCCTCTTCATGGAATGTCACATCTTTTCTAACTTCAATGTGTCTTTCACCCAGTACATATATTTTGTAGGATTTGGGTCATTCACTATAACAAAGAAAGGTTCACTTATTTTCGGAAAGCTCCATATTGGTCCTCTTCTTTGTGTAAATTGAACCCAAGAGATAGAACAATTACACTCACAAAATTGTTAATCAAACATGCAAAATTAACACCAAAGGAGACTGGAATTGGAGCATAACTCTAATATGTATTGAGTAAGTGTACAATAGAAAAACTTATGAATTTATAGGTTTTTGTAATATATAATTACATGAGAGGTTCTAATGCAGAAGGATGCCATTCAAAATAGTAAAAATTCAGGCTTACCAAATCTAGTCAAATCCCCCATAGGTGCATAAAGAAGTTTCCAAATCTATGAAGATGCTCATGAATTTGCTAAGTCAATTGGGAAAGATAAAGAGGGATGGAAATAAAACTCATACATGCTTTTATTTGGAGAAAAGGAGGGAGGATGATCTGGGAAAAAATCAAGGCAACTACACCTAGAATAGCTTTTCCTTTTGCCTTAAAACAACTATAAAGCAAGGCAGCTTTTCAGAAAAAGCAGCTATGGGGTTTAGAGAATATGGAATAAAGAAGACATGCTAAAATTGGTTTCTAGGATGTTTCCCAAGTGCTCCATGACTCATTTTTAGCAATTTTTGACTTCTAGGACATGTAGAAGGCAACTAGCATAGAATGGAATCTAGGAATCTAGCTAACAAGGAAAATATAATTAAATTAATGTCCAATGTAGGTAACTGTGGTTTGATTATTCTAACACCCTTCGTTAATCCTGAATTTATGAGTAAATATCAGAAAACTATAGGTCCTAGCAACAAGTCTTAGTTACCCTTTACATACCGCTTGTCCATACAACCAAGGAAAGAGACAAAAACCCAGTGGGAAAATCCTCCCTTAAACATAAAAAAGAAAAAAAAATTGGAAATATTGTCATCAATAATGCTTCACAGCATAATCAACAATCCCCAGCAATGATTTAAGATTGTTGAAGGTCTACTTCCAAAAAAAATTGGTGAATATGTATGCTACTTATTCTAAAGATGCACAGAAGAGTAGAACAATGGTACCATCATGCACAAGCTGTCTAATGTAGTGCATATGGATCTCAATGTGCTTGATTTGCTGTTTCTAAACTAGATAATTGCATATTCAAATGGTTCTCTGATTATCACAGTAGATAATAGTTGAAAACTCTGATTCAAAGCCACATTCTCTAAGTATCCCCTGCAACCACAAACATTGAGTTGTTGCATTTACAACTCCTCTATACTCTGCTTCTGTAGATGAGAGTGCTATGGCACTTTGCTTCTTGCTTGACCAACTGATTGGTCCTTCTACAAGCATGAACACATATCCTGATGTAGACTTTCGATCTATGTTGTCACCTGCCCAATCACTGTAAGTAAATCAACTCAAATCAAGATCATATTTTGCTTTGTAGAAGATCCCATTAGTTCTTGTTCCTTGAACAAAGTTTAGGATCCTTTTGGCTTCTCTCCAGTGGATCTCATGAGGCTTATCCATGAATCTCGAAGGCACACTAACTACATAATATAGATCAGTTCAAGTGTCTGTAAGATAAAGTAAACACCCAATCAACTGCCTATACAATGTATTATTTACCATAGGAGAAGAACCTACTTCTTCAAGCTTAAATCCTGAAAGGAAGGGAGTCTTTCTTGTCTTGCAATATTTCATGTTGAACTTGATGAGAAAATCTAAAGCATACTTGGACTGATGTACTTTGATTCCAAGTTAGGATTGAGCAATTTTGAGACCCAAGAATTGGCTCAACAATCCCAAATCTGTCATAGAAAATGCATGGTTCATTTCATCCTTCAAGGAGGCAATCTGTTTCTTTGAACTTTATGTAATCAATAGGTCATCCACATACAAGAAAATAATCATCAAATAACCATGAATCAGCTTCAAATAGACATTAGGATCATACTTGCATCGAACAAAACTCAGTGAAAACAAAAAGCTATCAATCTTGGCATACTAAGCCTTGGGGGCTTGCTTGAGCCCATACAATTATTTCTTTAACCTGCACACTAAAGATGGATTAGAAACAAACCCTTCAGGTTGCTTCATGTAAATCTCCTCAGTGAGATCTCCATTTAGGAAAGAACACTTCACATCCATGTGATGCACTTCCCACTGCTTTGAAGCTACAATGGCTAGAGCTAGCCTTATGGAGTCCATCTTTGCCACTAGTGAAAATGTTTCATTGTAGTCAATACCATGTACTTGTGAGTATCCATTGGCTACCAATATTTTATTATATTTCAAAGGTGAACCATCACCAGCAAAATTAGTCTTGAAAACCCACTTACATTGAACTAGCTTCCTCCTTGGGGAAGATCAACCAGTTCCCAAGTGTTGTTCTTCTGGAGCAAGTTGAATTCTTCTTTCATGGATGTTTTCTAGCTTGGATCATGTGCTACATATTCATATGTCTATGGATCTGATTCAACCATCAGATAGCACTTCTCAGCAAATAGAGGATCTTTCACACAAAGGGCACTCTCAAATTGAGATCTAGTCCTCCTAGTGTCATTAGGATTTCTAGCTAGTTCCCCAGCTGCATGAATCATATTTGTTTCCCATTTTGGTCTTGTAGGAATGTTAGGATCTATAATAAAATCATCATTATCATAAATATCAAAATCAACAAACTCATTAGTCTCTTCACTTACAATCAATGGTTCTGGTGGTGAAGAGGACTCTCCAACTTCAACTACTGCTAAAGGCTCTTCTTGGAACTAAACACTTCTTTCAATGAAAGCTTTGTTAGTGCTAAAGTTGATCAGCTTGTACCCTTTTGAATATTTGGAATACCCAAAAAATAGGCACTCTTGGGTTTGGGGTTGCAAATCCTTCCTCTTTTCAGTTGGAATTCTAGCCCAAGCCTTTGAGCCAAAAATCCTGAAATGGGTCACATTTGGCTTGTGCCAAATCCAAGCTTCAAAAGGAGTCATACCATCAAGCTGCTGATGATGAAACCTATTCTAGATGTAGGATGCATATTTTATATCTTCAACCCAAAACTTTGGTGGCAAAGTCTTAGCCTCCATCATGCAGGTTGCCATCTCCTTCAGTGCTCTGTTCTTTCTCTCAACAACACCATTTTGTTGTGGTGTGTAAGGGATTGAATGTTTCATTTGAATACCTGCATATTTGCAATACTGAATGAACTCAGACTTGACATACTCACCACCATTTTCATATCTGAGGATCTTCAGTTTCCTCTTAGAATGGTTTTCAACCAAAGCTCTAAAGACTTTGAAGAGGTCAAAAACTTCAGACTTATGCTTTAGGAAGTGAACCCAACAATACCTGGAAAATTCATCTATGAAGGTCAGTGCATATTTGCCTTGAATCATGGACATATGAGGGAATGGACCAGCAATGTCACTGTGGATCAACTCAATAGGTGCAGAGCTTCTCTCATGACTAGATTTCTCATACTTGTGCTCTGGGTGTTTTCCTAGGATACAACCTTGATAGACTCCCTTAGAAAAATTGATCTTTGCTAAGCCTATGACCATATCTTTTTCACTCAAATTAGAAAGATACTTGCAATTAAGATGGCCAAATATTTCATGGAAAATATTGATTGCTTCATTAGCATGAATCAGAAGAGCAGAGGGGTTTGAGTAGGGTAGAAAATGGGAAAACTTGTATACCTTCAAAGTGTGATCAACAACACCTTTTTCTATGAATTTACCATTTGAAATCTCAGTGATTTCAACATCATGAGGGGAGAATATGACCTTCTTTGGAGACCCAATATGAGTCATCTGATACACTGACAAGATATTCGAGGCAAGACCTGGAACATACAACACATTATTAAAACTACAAAGGCCAAAATCAATCCTAGCATTCCCTAAACTATCAGTGAGAGACTCATCTCCCAAAACTATTGGTGGACCTTTCAACATGTCAAGAGAGGAGAATGTCTCTTTTGTCAAAACCATATGTCTAGAAGCTCCAGAATCTATGATGAAGCTAGGTGACCTTGATGTGCCAGCAACCAAGGCATGTACTCTCTCTCTGTCTTCTAAATTTGATCCTCCTTCCTTCTTCTTTGAGCAATTAGGAAGGGAGATGTTATTCTTCTCCAGGAGTTGGGTCAACATGTCAATTTTCTTCTTCATACAAGAGTGCTCAGAATGATAGCCCTTACTGTAGTATGTGCACTTGCTCATTTCTCCTTTATTCTTCTTCATCTGGGAATTCTTATTGGAACCTTGGGGCTCCTCTTGAGGCTTAGACTTGTCTCTCTTTTGCTCAGGTGGATTTTTATCTTTTATCTTTATTTTTGAATCCATCCTTGAATATCTAGCAACCAAATCTTTTTCTTTCGAAGGTTTTATGGTGCCCATCATCACCAACTTATCTTGCACCTATGTGAGGGATTCCATGAACTCTGCAATATTAGGAATCTTCCAGGCTCGAGATGTCAACTTGGTGCAATGGAAGGTAAAAAAAAACACTAAATAGTCAGGACCAAGCTTAGAGAGTATGGCCAATACTAGTTTATCTTCCTTCTTTTCGATCCCACACTATTTTAGCTACAAAACAAGGGCCTTAAACTAGGAAAAGTAGAGTTGCAATGATTCCAAGCTACCGAGACTCAAGGACATCAGCTCATTCTCGATTTGATGTCCTCTCATCTCATCTATCTTTCCAAAAATCTCTTCAATCTTCTCCCACACTTCATTAGGTGATGTCAATCCATTAAGATGGAAGAGGAGGTCTCTTGAAATGCTCAGACACAAAAGACCATAGGCCTCATCCCTCCTGTTGTGCCATTTAATTTTCTCTACAGTTGCATTGGGATATGCCTCAGTTTCCATAGTCACCCTGTAGATACCTTTCTCTCTCAACAATATCTCCATCTCAACTTTCCACTCAAACAAATTGAATGGATTCAAGATGATCTTCTGAGATTGGTCCATAGGTCAGTAGTTGTGCCCTCCAGTCAATAGAATGCGTTCCCAGTCAATGATGTCGAACCTGTAATAACAATTTGGAAGGAGATAAATCAATCTACAAAGGCTATAATACCATGTGGAAATTAAACCCAAGAGATAGAGCAATTACACTCACAAAATTGTTAATCAAACATGCAAAATTAACACCAAAGGAGACTGAAATTGGAGCATAACACTAATCTGTATAGAGTAAGTGTACAATAGAAAACCTTATGACTTAATAGTCTGCTGTAATATATAATTACATGAGAGGTTTGAATGCATAAGAATTCCATTCAAAATAGTCAAAAAATAGGCTTATGAAATCTGGTCAAATCCCCTATAGGTGCGTAAAGAAGTTTCCAAATCTATGAAGATGCTCACAAATTTGCTAAGTCAAGTGGGAAAGATAAAGAGGGATGGAAATAAAACTAATACAATCTTTAATTTGGAGAAAAGGAGGGAGGATGATGTGGAAAAAAAAAAGGCAACTACACCTAGACTAGCTTTTCCTTTTTCCTTAAAACAGCTATAAACCAAGGCAGCTTTTCAGAAAAAGTAGATATGCGCTTTAGAGAATATGGAATAAAGAAGACATGCTAAAATTGGTTTCCAGGACATTTCCCAAGCTCTCCATGACTAATTTTTAGCAAGTGTTGACTTCTAGGACATGTAGAAGGCAACTAGCATAGAATGGAATCTAGGAATGTAGGTAATAAGAAAAAAATAATTAAATGAATGTCTAATGTAGGTAACTATCGATTGATTATTCTAAAATTCTCTTTGGTACATGAATGTATATAGGGATATCAAAGATCCTCAAGTGTGAAATATATGATTTTTCACCAGTGAACACTTCTTCTAGTGTCTTCTCTTCAAAAATAACATGCAGGATTCTATTATGGAGGTACACAGTTGTGTTGGTGGCTTCTTACCATAATGAAATATACAGATCTTGATCAAGTATCATGGATTTTTCATCCTCACATATGGTTCTATTCTTCCTTTCATCAAACCCATTTGGTTGGGGGTTGTACGGTACTATCAGTTGTCTACGTATTCCTACATGTAATATCCCTGGTCTAAAATCATATCAGAATATTATCTTTGTTGCTGACATGAATTAGAATACGATTTTTTTTTTTGCAATTAAACCATTCACTTCTTTATGCGGGGTAAATTGTGGGCGTTGCTGACAAAACAGGGAATGACAGAGGGCTAGGGGAAGCAACCGAGAGACATTTTTTTGGAAAGAGTTAGTTCTTTCCCTAAGCACATGTATGTTGGGGACTATTTAGGTTTTGAAATCAACTCCGCTGAAGTCTACTCCCACGCTTGTAGGTGTCCCAACCATGTAAACTAGGAATGAACCTTCACTTCCAACACCAAGTGGCTAAGGAAAATGGTATGGATCTATAATTTAGTTATCATACAATATAAGAAGGTATATGTAGGTTTATAACATATCAGAAGCAAGAAAAGTGATTCTACAAGTTGAAAAGGTGAGACTAGCTCACAGGGAAACTCACTATCTCCATCCTCATGCTTTCCCAAACAAGGTAACGGGGTCACAAATTATCTGTTTTGGACTTGGTACTTAGATATACCTGTTAAGGACCCATTAGAATAATAATGGTGGTATTTGGAGACACATAGGTTGAATTATGAAATTTATGGTAAAACTAGTCATTTCTTAATGCAAATGTAGACTAGGTTGGATAAAACAAGTAAATATCAACCATACTAATTTAGATTGAAATTAAATTTACAGAGAAATATTATGACATCATATTACATCCAAATATGTCAAAATTACTCTCATTCATAATCCATAAAACACTCTTTAACACTAGGCATCAATACAATGCATTTTAGAGGAAAAAATCAAAGGAAAACTTGAAGATTCGAACCCTCAAGTACTTGAAACTTATCGACCTATTAATGATGCATGATACAAAGTCATTGATTTATGCAAGCTTATATAATATCATGGATCAAATATGTGTTGCTGATCCTTAGCTTCAGTATGACCTATAATGAAGACGGGGAGAAGAGAGGAAGAAGGGAACATGGGGGTTGGGGTGCATCACCCAAGAGAACCAAGGTTCATCACTTGATATTGAATATTAGCTTCACTAAATACCAAACATACATCAACCAAACTGAGAAATGGAGTTCCAAGCACCCTTAAATAAACATTGAGTGACTTGGGTGACTTGTTGAGCAAGTCCTTCACATGTTGAGAAAGTTGCCACTTGCTAAACCCTAACCCTAGACAGGAATTCACCCTCCTTGAGGAAAATAGCAAGAGACTTAGGCAATGTTTCCCTATTTGTTCCCTTCAGTCCAAAACAAAAACTACACCGTCCTTGACCCAAAAGTTTCCTTCTTTGTGTCTGACTATTTTTTCTGCACTTCCCTGTTTTGAAAATTGCCTTGATTTTCCTACATTTTTTTTATGACAAATTGCTTTTCTTGGAGTTTCTATCTTTTTGGCTTGAGTTAAATTTTAGAATTTCCTTGATTTTCTTGAGTGTTTCCATATTCCCATCCTAGGAAAGTTTCCTAATGTTCCCTCCTGACATGTCACTCATTTCCACATGTAATTATTTTCCACATTAATTAAATAATTACATAAAAATAATCCAAAATTGGAAACAAAATTAGTACATGCCTCCTAAGTATGAAATTAACAAGATTCCCTAGGAAAATTAATTAATTCATCTCCCCCCCTAGGTGTTTAGCAAGGTCAACACATTCAAGGTCTCTGCAACGGAGGGACATGACACTGCATCACTACATAAATCATTAAATGCATGTGACTCAAATTCACCTCCATTATCAGATCTCAAAGCACAAATGTGATTTATTGTCTTATTTTCAACTAGAGCCTTGAACTCTTTAAACTTGCTAAGAGTTTCACTCTTAGCCTTCAATAAATAAATCCATGACTTTCTAAATTAGTCATCTATGAATAGTACATAATATAAATAACCAATTAGGTGACATGGGACCACATACATCAAAATGTATTAACTCTAAAATCCCTTTAGCTCTAGTAGAAATTCTAAAAAAACTCTTTTTAACATTCTTCCTAAGAGAGGAACCCCTACAGACACTATCATGCTCAAAACCAAATATAGGAATACCTTTTACCATATTTTATAATCCAAGTAGTGCTTTGTAGTGGAGTTGACCAAGTCTCCTATGCCATAGCTTGCATGGACTGATAGTGTTGTGAACCATAACTTGAAAGTACTTCCCAAGTACTTTGTAGAGACCTCCCTCTTGAACTCCAATCACTGCAACAAATTTTAAGTCTTTGTTCTTTGGCCATAATAGTGCTTGATTATCCATAAAGATAACTTGGAGGCCTTTATCCTTTAGAACAAAAATTGATAGGAGTTTATTCTTAAATATTGCAACATATAAAATTTCATCCACATGTAGTATAACACCTGAGCTCAATTGGAAGGAGGTGGATCTAACTCCTTGGATCAAATAGGTTGTGTTGTCTCCTAGAACCACTTTGCATGTGAAGTTTTTCTCCTTTAGGTCAGAGATGATGATCCTATATCTTGTTATGTGCTTGGATACACCACTATCAATTGACCATGTCTCTGCACTTGTTGGGACAAGAAAGAAATCAAGGAAGAAACCGAAGCACATGCAGAGATAGGAAAGACAGGTGCACGATGGAGTAAAGGTAGGTAAAGGAAGAAAATGAAGCACAAAACAGAGAAAGCTACGACAATGAATGGTGCGATGAAGGAAAAGTAGACCTTGAGTTGGTGGAATATTGGAAGGTAGAAGAGTAAAGGATGGAAAGCGACAATTCAGAAGACTGTAGGTGCTCAAGTCGACGAAATACTAAAGGACGCTTTTTGCGGCTAGTTATGGCCTACGATTAGTGTAATAAAGGACGTTTTTGTGTCCAGTATGGCTTGTAATAAACATGAAAAATGTGTTTGTGGCTATTTACGACTGTAATAACTGAGTTGTACTTAGTCGAACCTGCGTGGTCTTGTAATATCTATAAATAGGAGCAATTCATTATGTATAAGGGTTCGTAGAATAATTAGAAGTATTTTGAAGAGATCATAGGGAAGTATGATAGTAGTATAAGGTTGTTGAGCCGCGGATTTGCAACTATGTGCGTAGACCATTTTGTAAGAGTCAATGTGTAGGCAAGTGCGCACACAGTAGAGTAGAAGAGTCTATCTAGGCTGTGTGCAGATCAATAAGAGTAGTCATGAATAAAAAAATAGAGAGAATGAGAGCAAGAAAGAGTCTGAGCAGAAAAGACATATCTCAAACATTTTGCAAGTTGCAGAATGCAAGGTGCCATATATTTATCATGCCAAATGAAGAGCACCTTGGTGGTTTTTACCTAGATGGGTTTCCACATTATTTCTTGTGTTGCATGAATGTTGAATGTTTGATTATCTTGCATTGTTTATGGTTATTGCTTGAATGAATGTCACAATACTAATAAAAGTAGTGAATGAATGAATGACTAAAGCATTGTCGAAGTATTCTGTGTTATTTCATGCTCAAATACTATTAAGTTGAAATACTGTCGCACCACTGTCATTTCCTATTAAGGAATCATCTACGTTGCACAGTTTCACTAGTTGTTAAGTTGTCAAGGAAAAGGTTATGCCGCACATCGATTGTGTCACAATGTTGCGTCACTGTCGAGTAGTAAAAGACTCCATCCTTCCAACTCTATCGAGCACCTTGGCTATGCGCCAAGGGATTGTAATCCCTCGCCAACTTTAGAACCATGGTTCTGGCAGTTACACATTAGGATATCTTTGGTGAGATTGCACCTGCCTCATGGGTGTTGTTGACTGAGCTTGCTTCATTGGGCCGATGTATTTGGGTGTTTTGTTGGTTTCATGGGTCTGTTGAACCTAGTTCATGAGAGTGGGGAAAAGTATGCCAACAAATGGTTCTTTTGCTGGGTCCTAGTATTTTGACCTTACCCTGATTCAGAGTTTCTTACTCCTCCAGTTGGTCTCTTTTCCAATTATATGGGGAATCTGTCAATGTCTCCTACATTATAGATTTGCGTCGTTGGTCCCTTTTGTGTCATGCTCACTATTCAAGGATTAAACCTTTGTCGACCATTCTGCAGTTTCCTAGACCTTTTGTGTCGGCCATTCCCTGGTATCAGTTCATTACATTATTTCTTTGCCTTTCTTGTCATGAAATTCAATACTAATTCCAGATCTAATTCGTCTTTGACTTACCTCATGTTGGATGATGAAGGATGCCTTAATTCCTTCCTTCCAACGGATCTCTTCCTATCGACTGCAACACCTCTTGCTCTGGGAATGAGATTTAGAGTTTATGATAGTACCTTGGGGATTGTTGTCATCAGTGGCAATTTCCCTCGCTATTGGGTAGTGGGAATACCTCAATGTCTCCTACTCGATGGATTCTTCAAGTGTTCGAATTCAAGTCCTTGTATTCACACTTGTTAGAATGTACTAGGTACCTTGGGGACCATTATAATTAATGGCGGTTTCCATCACGTTTGTTAACGGTTCTCATCATTGACCGGTAATCAAATGGTTTCCTCCATGTTCGACTTCAGCTCCTTTATTCGCATGGTTAGGATTCGTACCTTTTGGGTGGTTTGGATTGAAGACCTTGGGCTGACAATAGCATCATCATTTTGCTATTGCCCAAGTTGCACAATACCTTGTTGCATTTTATCTGACATTTTGCTGAGACATAGATCCACCTTGTATTCGTGTGGCTATGATCAATTGTTGAGCATGGATCCACCTTGTTCATTTGTGGCCATGACTCCTTTAGATTTGATATGGCACCTTTTTGCATATTGAGCGACCATGATAGTTTCATCAATTATACATATGTTGGATCCACCTGTATCGTTATGGCGATGTTTTGTATATGGACTTGTATGTCGTAGAGATCAGTTTTTTCTGACATTTATCTCTCTTTCAGGTACCTTTGTTCGAGCCTTTTGATCTTGGATTCTCTGCTCTCTCCATACTCAGTTGTTTCCTTTAGAATGTATTTCAGATATCATCTTCCCCTCTAACCTAATACATTAGGGGGCATCTGTTATAGCTCAAAATGACACATCTCTTCCTGCAACCACTTTCCTATGTTTTCATCGGATGTCGACACTTCCATGACAACACTTCATGAAAAGTCACTGAAAAAACATCTAACTTGGACGACCTATATATTGAGTTTTGTAACTCCATTTGACCTCATCTCTATGCCATTGGAATGATATTTCAGTTAGCTAAAACTTTCCAGAAGACACCAAAGTCTTAAAATGCCCAGAAATACCCTAAAAATAACTTTTTTTTATATGTGTACGCGAGTTTCCTTAAGGCAAACCCACGTACGTACGTGAGTTGCTATATATAATAGTCACGTACACCTTATATATGTTCCTTTATAAATTGCAACCCATGTATACCTCCTCGTGTATGCGACTCTTGTCTCTGCAACCCGCGTATGCCTCCTGAAAATGTCAAAAAACACGTCTTTTGAATTTTGGGTAGTTTGGGTAGTTATGCAACTGACTCCTTCAGTTGTAACTACTTTGTCTTTGCCCCTAACTATTCCTTAAGAATATAAATAGATGTAGGGAGGTCCATGAGAGGAGATTGGAATCTTTGCATTGTTATACTAGAGGATTTGGAGCTCTCCTTTCCCACACCTTTGCCCTAGTGATCATCCCCTTGTGTTGTAGAGCTTTGAGGCTGAGAGCAGAACTAGATCAAGGTTTCATGAGGTGTTGAACTTGAAGATAAGGTATACTTGTACTTGTTTTCAAGATTAATAAAGATGTGATGTCCTTCTTCTTCCCAAATAATTGTTTAATGTGTCATTGAATCTCTGTTTATGATCATACTATGATGTTAATCAGATTATTATTTCATATTTCTTTGATTATCATTTCTTTATATGTGGTCATAATGGTTTGAGAAAGGTATAATTTGTTTTGCAGGTCTCTTGGAGCGAGAGGAGCAAGAAGAGGATTGAAGGACTTCTTGGATAAACCTTCATTTGGCTAAGGTATGAACCATTCCAATCTCTAAATATTGCTTATATATGCTTGCTGAACATCATATATCCACCATACAACCCGAATATGTTGATGGCCTCTTAAACCCTAGCCATAGGATACTTTCCTTTACAATAGAACTGGCGACTCTGCTGGGGAGAGCCCTGTCTATTTGGGTTTTCTTTGTATTTCTTTCATCCTTTTGTAAATTTTTAGGTGTTTATTACAAGTTGGGAACACCTTTTGAGCTTGTTGGAACACCTTTCCTACCTTCCTAGGTCAGTTTTTTATCCTTTTTGTGCCTTTTGTCATCCATACGCGACATTCAGGCTAAACAGTCGCATGTCTGTGTTGTATACGTGACTTGCACTACCTACAACCTATGTGTTATATGTGACTTGCACTACCTACAACCTGTGTGTCATACATGACCTTCCTTAAGGCAACCCACGTATGAACCTAAATTTATGTTCTTTCATCTTTTTTTATGGTTTTTGGGTGATTTGAGGGTTGTTTGTACGGTCTTCAAGGGTCCTCTGCATGTGCATGACTCCTGAGAGGTTGTTTTATCTCTGTTAGGTGCTCTTTGTCTATCTTGTAAGTCTCTTTCAAGTCTTTGAACTTGTTTTTGTTGCTTTCCCCCCACCTCCTTCTTTGGCTTGACCTTGTTGGACAAGGTACTGAGCAACCTCTGTTTGAAGGTTTAGATTGATACTTGGGACTTCTTGACCTTTGTTTATGTGAGTCTTACTGATCAGTCTCTTCATTCCAAATTTGTTGGCTTGTTTACCTTTGTGAGCCTTCCTTTCAAGAGAGGTTGATATCCAACTTTAGGGAAACCTAGGGTTTGTTTGTGGGGTGTAGAGTAGTTGTCTATTTGCTTTGCTTACAGTACTTGCTTGCATTAGTTGATAGGCTATTTTTTATTTTGCATTTATAAAAGAAAAATAAAAAAACACATGTTTTCTTTATATGCGTGTATATTAGGATTTTAGTCTAGATTGCATGGCATATCATTGTTTTTGAAAAAATAAAATAAAAAGAAATTGTTCTTTTGTGGCTTTCAAGTTTCTATTTGAAAAAGAAAAAGAGAATACTTTTTGCTTTTTGCATTTCATTTCTCTTTGCTTAGTCATTTTGTTTCAACTTTGAGTCAAAACACCACATGAGTTTCACGCCATTTACCCTCTGATTAAAAATAGCCCTTAAAATAAACGATATAATTTAAAAATTATTAGTAAGTTTTATTTTATAGGGTCATACACCAACTAGCTTAGGCTAGACTTGTGGGATAGGGAGTTTAAACTCCCCACAAGTGTTTAAATTTCATACATAGTTGGCCAATCACTAGGTAAACCCTTTTGTATGTTGATTGTATCTGGAAGCTCCTCTCAAATGGGAGTTAAGCATGAGGCCGCGTAGAGGCTTGGACTTAGGAGATAACCCTCTGATTCCTTGTCAAAGTGTAGACCAAGGTTTTTGCGCATCTGGGGATTCTATCTTAGACAGGGTTTTGGGCTTTGCTACCCTGCCCATGCATACGAACCAAGCTTATGACTATCCCCCCAGACTGTCAATATAGTTAAGGTAGCCTTTAGTCTCTTTGACATCTAGGGTCCATACACAGGTACATCCAAAGGCTATTTCTAGTTGACCTTGGACGGGCTTGGAAGGTAACCCCAGTAGAAGGTATGGGAGGGCAGTGGGTGATTCCTCTACTTGTGCCTAAGAACATCTACAGGGATGCTAAGTAAATTTCTATCATCTTTCTTTTGGAAAGCATATCTTATACATGTTTGTCTGATTGGCTTTAGGAATTTTTAGTGAGTGCTGTGTGGTTTGTCTATACTTAGTGTGTCTTTAGGTGTGTGCTTTGTAATTTTAGTTTTTTGTCAACCTCAGACTTTGTCTCCTAGTTTGAAACTATGGCTAACACCCCTTTGAACACTAACCAAGAGATTCCCATGCTGGGAACTCCTTGTACTATTCCTCTCACGAGGAATGGTTGTGTTCACTTGATGGCCACCCTGAATCTACCTGGATTCACCCTAGGGCTACCGGTGTGGTTTTTTTCCACTCCAACTATACTGAATGCTCCTGATGCTTCTCAAGTAAGCTCCTTATATCAAGGGCATCAAAACACTACTTCCCCTTCACCTGTAGTTGATTCTCCTCCTCCTTCTACCTCATGCAGTGAAAGTACTAATACTAGTAACCAGCACTCTAAAAGGAGTAAAAGAAGGAAGAATAGGAAGAAGGCACATAAGAAAGGGGGAACCTGTTCAACCTCTACAACTCAAGTTGAACATCAGCACTCAGCCTCTAGAGTTCATGTTGGGGGCACCTATCCAACCTTTGTAGGTAATGTTGGATCTAAGCACTTAACCTCTGCAAGTCAAGTTGATCTTCACCATCCAGCCTTTGTTGATCATGTTGGTGGGATCCTTCAAACCTTTCTAGGTCACATCAAATCCAGTCACTCAACCTCTATAGTTCATGTTGAGGGCACCCATTCAACCTCTGTTGTTCAAGTTGAACCTCCCCATCCAACCTCTACAGGTCATGTTGGGTCCATCCACCCAGGCTTTGAAGTTCAAGCTGGGGGCACACACTCAACTGCTACAAAGCATGTTGATCCTAGCCATTCAGCCTTTGTTGTTCATGCTGGTGGTGCTCATCCAACCTCTGCAGGACATGTTGGAACCAGTCTCTCATCCTCTGTAGGTCATGCAGGGGGCAATCTCTCAGCCTCTGTGGTTCATGTTGAAGACAATCCATCAACCACTGCGAGTCATGTTGACACTCTAGAAAAGACTACCCGTTCAAAACACAAGCCCAAGTTTCCTTGTAAGATCTGTGAGGGAGAACACCTTACTTATAAACGCCCTTCTATCACGGAGGTGTGAAGAGTTTGGTTTCATGGTCATCTCATTTTTGAAAATTCTGAAGTTTTTCAACAACCAGCCTCTCTTAGTCAGGTTGGACCTAGTCACCCAGCCTCTGGTGTTCATGCTGGGGGGGGAAATCTCACCCTCAGTAGTTCATGTTGAGAGAAAACAGTTAGCCACTACTAGTCATGTTTACACCATTGAGAAAACTGGTCGTTCGAAGTGCAAACTTAAGTTCCCTTGTAAGCTATGCGAGGGAGATCATCTTACTCACCAGTGCCCTGCTATTACAGAGGTGCGAAGAGTGTGGTCCGAGACTCAAGAATTTCCTTCTCTTGAACAACCTATAGTTTCTCAAGAACCTACTCAACCTTTGGTTGATCAAGTGGTTGAACCAATCTAAAATTTGGTCAATCCCACTCTTCTTTTGAAGAGTGATCCTGATGTGATTGAACCAATGTCATCTTTGGTCAATCCCACTCTCCCTTTGGAGAGTGACTTTCTCAAAGCAGTTGAATCGATTCCATTATCGATCAATCCCACTCTTCCTTTGAAGAGTGAAGTGTCTACTTGTCACATTTTCTTCTCTGCCAGTTCAGAACTTACTGAACAAGGGGGCACTGAACTTGTTTCAAATCAATCCCCACCAAGCTCTCGGATTTATTCCTTTGATTGGGATAGCCTAGTTGAGCCACGCCTTCCTTCTGATGCACCTTTCTAGATAAAGGTCAAAGTTGAATCATACATGATTGCTCGTTGTAATGTTGATGAAGGAGCCTCAGTTAGTATCTTGTCTGCTCCTGCTTGGTGAGGCATGGGATCTCCTAGCCTTGTGTTGACTACTACTCAGTTACTGGAGTTTGATAGAAGAAATTGTATAGACTTGGAAATTTTTTGATCAAACACCTATTACTTTGGGTGGGAAGACTGTCTTAGTGGACTTCATGGTGATAGAAGACCCCTTAGACTTCAATATGCTCCTCGGACATGATTATGTCTATGCCATGCAAGCTACGGTGTCAACATTCTTTCGTGTGATGTACTTTAATCATGGCGAAGAAATTGTCACTATTGATCAGTTGGATTTTCTTTATCCATCTCCTGACCCAAGTAGAGACCAGGTATTTCCTTTATCAATTCGAAGTGTTTCTATAGACACTACCTCGCCACAGGTGAGCAATGTGGCCTCACGTCCTTTGCATTCAATTGCTACTGAGAAGCAACCTCTGTTTTCATGTTTACCTTCATGGGACTTGGTCCTAGCAGTTGAATAGGTGAGCCATCCTATACAGACTATGGAGCATGCTCTCCACTCTGTTAATCCATTTGAAATTTTAGACATGTGTCCTATCTCGGATGATCTCCTTCCTTCGGATGGAGTCTTCCTAGAGTCTTTGATACAGTTTGATCTTATCTTGGATGTTGGTTTAGTTGTGCCTAAGTATAACCCTAATTTGCCTAGTAATCATGGCCTTTCTTTTTATGTTGGTCTTGTTGAGTCTTTTGACTCTTCCTTTGAACAGCAAGTCAGTGATCCTGATGAGTTTGATTTTTCTTATGAATTTTTCAACTCCTGTGATACTAAGTTTGTTCCTGTAGACTCTATCTCCCTTGTTGATTTTTGCTCTCCTTCTGAGGTTGATCTTACTGATTACAAACCCTCAAGCCTTGGTGCTATAGAATCTTCTTCGGTCGATTCTTCCTTGACTTTCCCTTTTGTAGAAGATAGCAAAGTCACATGTGTTTCTGCCAAAGTGACCTGCATCAGATATTTACTTTTGAATATGATTATAATGTTGTTGTTTCTTGGAGACGGGATTTTTAGTTGGATTCACAGCTATTTACTGGCCTTCCCTTGTTGTTCAAGTTGTAACTGCATTTGCATGTGCCTTGCTCGCGCTTATGAGCCTGATGCCAGCTTCCACGCTTTTAGCTTGTTGTATAAGCCCTCATCTTTGTTCTCATCGTCGCTAAGCCTTGTATCATTTTGTCTTTGCAACTTGAAACCTTTTACCTTGAGGAGACCTTCCCCAAGTGCCTTTATCTTGCTCATGTTCCTTGCATTATGCATAGGTTTGTTCCTCATGCTTGGAACTAGTTTTGCTTTCCCCTAACACTTGTCTCCTCGCATTTAGAGCATTCTTTCTGCTCTCCTTCGAGCTCGTTAAAAACAGTAAGGAGGCCATGAGTTGACTTTTTTGAACTCGTTAAAACTTCACGGGAAAGATATTGAGTTTCTTTAGGCCTAATTCTAACTCCTCAAAATAGACTTGACTGCTGAGTAAACTTGTCTGTTCAAGCTCATTAAGAATATGTGAATGGGCATCCACATTGGTGGTAGGTTATCACTTTCTCGGACCATGTGGAATAATACGAGAAAGGAACACTCTCTTTTCTTTGGAATTGAGAAGAGTATTCTCAGGCATAGGTTTATCACTTTTCCGGACCCGAGGGACTAAATTTACAAAAAAGGAATCCCCGGTATGAGTTTAGTTTTCTCTTTTTCGTGCTCTGGACCAAAACATGAAAAATATTCCGAGTGTACTTTATATCTTTGTCATGCTCGTCAAACCCTAAATAACAAAGCATCAAGTTTATTGTTGTAAGCCCCATTTCTTGTAATCAAATGGATCTTTCTGAGTGATCTTTCCTTCCTTCACACTCGTAAAACTCAGGCTATATGCTACTTTTGAAGGAGCGTTGGGTAGGTGGTAATTTAAGCTTTTTCAGACCTTCCTGACTAAGTACAAAAAAGGTGCACCTTACTTCTTCAGAAGTTAAGAGAGTTCTTCTTTGGTATGTTTTATACTTTTTCGGCCTCATGAGACTAAATTGTATGAAAAAGCACCCCCTAAAGTCTTCTTTGGAGTTTTCAGACTCTCTAAACTATGAAAACATCATTGAGCGTGTACTAGTTTGGGCTCATAAAATCCACGAATTAGTGCTTCATCAATCATTCTTCTGTATTTTCTTTGATCTTGCCAAAAATGAAGATGTTCTTGAGTTTGCTTTCTTGGACTCGTTAAAACTTTACAAGAAAGAGGGGAAGGGAAGTTCATTCACATGTTTTTTACATCATGGCAGCAAGTCTTGTTTCCTTGAACAAAGCACTAGTTTTGAGTCTATCAACAGTTCGGTCCTAGTATTTTGACCTTATCTTGATTCAGAGTTTCTTACTCCTCTAGTTGGTCTCTTTTCCAATTATATGGGGAATCTGTCAATGTCTCCTACATTATAGATTTGTGTCATTGTTCCCTTTTGTGTAAAAAGCTACCTAATTCACTTTTGTGTCATGCTCACTATTCAAGGATTAAACCTTTGTTAGCCATTCCGCAGTTTCCTAGACCTTTGGTGTCGGCCATTCCCTAGTATCAGTTCATTACATTATGTCTTCAGCCTTTCTTGTCATGAAATGCAGTACTAATTCCAGATCCAATTAGTCTTTGACTTACCTCGCGTTGGATGATGAAGGATGCCTTAATTCCTTCCTTCTAATAGATCTCTTCCTATCGACTACAACACCTCTTGCTCTAGGAATGAGATTTAGAGTTTATGATAGTACCTTGGAGATTGTTGTCATCAGTGGCAATTTCACTCACTATTGGGTAGTGGGAATACCTCAATGTCTCCTACTCGATGGATTCTTCAAGTGTTCGACTTCAAGTCCTTGTATTGACACTTGTTAGAATGTACTAGGTACCTTGGGGACCATTTTCATTAATGGTGGTTTCCCTCGCGTTTGTTAACGGTTCTCATCATTGACCGATAATCAAATGGTTTCCTCCATGTTCAACTTCAGCTCCTTTATTCGCATGGTTAGGATTCATACCTTTTGGGCGGTTTGGATTGAAGACCTTGGGCCGACAATAGCATCATGATTTTTCTATTGCCCATGTTGCACCAGACCTTGGTACATTTTATCTGACATTTTGCTGAGACATAGATCCACCTTGTATTCTTGTGGCTATGATTGATTGTTGAGCATGGATCCACATTGTTCATTTGTGGCCATGACTCCTTTAGATTTGATATGGCGCCTTTTTGCATATTGAGCGACCATGATAGTTTCATCAATTATACATATGTTGGATTCGCCTGTATCTTTATGGTGATGTTTTGTATATGGACTTGTATGTCCCAGAGATCAGTTTTTTCTGACATTTATCTCTCTTTCAGGTACCTTTGTTTGAGCCTTTTGATCTTGGATTCTCTGCTTTCTCCATACTCAGCTGTTTCCTTTATAATGTATTTCGACTATCATCTTCCCCTCTAAACTCATACATTAGGGGGAATCTATTATAGCTCAAAATGACACATCTCTGTCTGTGACCACTTTCCTATGTTTTTGTTGCATGTCGACACTTCCATGACGAAACTTCATGAAAAGTCACTGAAAGTCACTGAAAAAACACCTAACTTAGACAACCCATATATTAAGTTTTGTAACTCCATTTGACCTCATCTTTGCACCATTGGAAATATATTTTAGTTTGCTAAAACTTTCTAGAAGACACCAAAGTCTGAAAATGCCTAGAAATATCCTAAAAATGACATGTTTGATGTTTACGTGAGTTTCCTTAAGGCAAACCCGCGTACCTACGTGAGTTGCTATATATAATAGTCACGGACACCTTATATATGTGACTTTCTACATTGCAAACCACATATACCTCCTTGTGTACATGACTATTGTCTCTGCAACCCACGCATGCCTCCTGAAACTTCAAAAAACACGTCTTTTGAATTTCGGGTAGTTTGGGTAGTTATGCAACTGACTCCTTCAATTTTAACTACTTTGTCTTCACCCCTAACTCTTTCTTAAGTATATAAATAGATGTAGGGAGGTCCATGAGAGGAGACTAGAATATTTGCATTGTTATGCTGGAGGATTTGGAGCTCTCTTTGCCCACACCTTTGCCCTGGCGATCATCCCCTTGTGTTGCAGAGCTTGGAGGCTGAGTTCCTTGGAGAAGAGAAGTAGCAGAACCAGATCAAGGTTTCGTGAGGTGCTGAACTTGAAGAGAAGGTATACTTGTACTTGTTTTCAAGATTGATAACGATGTGATGTCCTTCTTCTTCCCAAATAATTGTTCAATGTGTGATTGAATCTCTATTTATGATCATATTATGATGTTAATCAGATTATAATTCATTTTCCAAGTCTCTTGGAGCGAGAGGAGCAAGAAGAGGACTGAAGGGCTGCTTGGATCAACCTTCATTTGGCTAAGGTATGAACCATTCCAATATTTGAATCTTGCTTATATATGCTTGTTGAACGTCATACATCCACCTTTCAACCCTAGTATGTCGATGGCCTCTTAAACCCTAGCCATAGGATACTTTCCTTTACAACAGAAGGGTTCACCACTGCATAGAAAAAACATTTGTTCATCAAAGCATCTGATTATACGTTGATCGCGGGGCAGGTATAAAAGATGGACCTTGATGAAATATTGCGTCAGTGTGTTTTTTACCACGAATGACATTAGGCAATGAGTGAATCACATGTTGGTGTCACAGGAGGACACTATGCTGGAAAGGAAATTGTGCACAAAATATTGCAAGCTGGATTATGGTGTCCAACTATACATATGGATACTTAGAGATTTTGCGGCAGCTGCGATATTTTCTAGAGAACAGAAAAACCATTGAGGCGCAAGGAGATGCTGCTAGAACTATACATAACCCTTCAAGAATTTGATAAGTGGGTCATTGATTTCATTGGACTGATCATTCCACTAGGAAAAAGGATTGGTGCACGCTACATTATCACTGTGATATGCTACTTAACAAGATGGGATGAATCTACGCCTGTTAAAGATTGTATTCTTGCGACTGCGGTGAAGCTTTTATTTGAAATTGTGGTGACCAGACTCAGCTACCGAAAATTCTCCAAAGCGACCAAGGTACGCATTTTACTAACAAGATAATTGATGAGATTACAGCAGAGTTCCAGATTCGGCATATAAAAATGACACCCTATCATCCTCGGGTGAATGGAATGGTTGAAGCTTTCAACAAGAATTTAGAAAATGCATTAACCAAAGTATGCAATGCACGCAGAGATGATTGGGATCATAAAGTTTAAGTTGTGTTATGGGCGTACTGCACAACTTGCAAGTGCTTGACAGGGAACACTCCATTTAGATTGGTGTATGGGAAAGAAGTTGTTGTGTCGATTGGATATATTGTGTTGAGCCTAAGAATTACCAAGCTAATGGAAATGACCGACGTAGATGCTATTGAACAAATATTGTCACAGCTCGTTCAGATGGAAGATGAATGCTTCGTCACAGGATTTCATCAAAACAGAGAGAAGCAAAGGCAGAAAGCATGGCATAATTTCCATATCAAAACTAAACCTTTTGAATTTGGAGGAATTTTTTTGTTGTATGTCAACAAATTTTTGAGGCATCCAGGAAAATTGAAGATGCATTGGCTAGGTACATATGTGATATGGCACATCACTAAGGCCGATGCAGTGAAATTACATAAGCTGGATGGAATGCCAGTTGTAGGAATGATCAATGGAAGCCGCATGAAAACCTACCATGATGGCTGTGACACAACTCTGTAAGAAGGGAAAAAAAAGAGAAAAATAGAAAAGGAAACTGTTTCATCGCACATCTGTGACAGGAGTATGCAAATCCTGCGATAAAGGCAGAGTGGAGAGATAGACGTCATTAAAGCATGAATACCCAAAAATATTTAGGCAGTTACGATAGTGAGGCATCATTAATTTGACGACTCCGAGGAAAATGGCGGCGTCCCTCTTTGTCCCATTCGTCGTCCTCGCCATAACTGCCCTAACATGTACAAGTTAGAGCCCAAGTACACAAGTTAATGTTGAAATGTGTCGAACAAGAAGCCCATGTGATCGACAAGACATTGATCTACCATTGAATGATTGCATGTAGGACGAGCGCATCCCTATAAATATGCATCTTCGTCGTCAAGAATCATTTTACTTGCATAGAGAGAAGAAGAGTGAACCAGAGTCTGCAACTTTGAGAGCCGAAGCTAATGGTCATTTCGATTTCCAGTACTAGTAAGAAGTCCGACATTATGAGAGCATCACCCTACCCAATAGTTGAAGAAATTATGTCACCATAGACATAGTAAGCACCATAAGAACCAGAAACAATGGTGTAGCCAATTCCCCAAACTGCTCCTACGACTAGTTTGGCCTCGGCTTTGGCCTCTGGTTCGGCCTCTGCGTCGGCCCTGGTTTAGAATCCACCCTCTAATCTACCATTTGTAGGTCTGGGACCATCTGTAACGACCACAGACATCCCAGGCACATCCCTCCCTTGGGTAAGGTTGCTAAAGGAGAATCCTAGCCTAAAAAATAAGGCCATTGAGGACATACCTACCGAAGACGCACCAGCTATACCACTACAAAGAGAAGCAAAAACCACCATAGAAGAGCAGAACTTGTTGCTGCCATATGTTCGGCCAAGGAGAGAAGAGGCGCTTGAAGTCAAGATTCCGATGAAATAAATATCCTCCTTGGTTGCACCCCATATCCCTACTAGAGTGTCTTTGTTGATGAACATAATCCTAAAACTGCTGAAACTACAGTTTGAAGATAATGATACACTGAAGTAGGAGGACCTATAAAGACACAACTACATAGTCGCGCTTTCGGTCGTGCCACCTAAGCCACATCTTATAGTGCCAATGGAGTGGGTCAAGGTATAGAAAGTGCGGGCCTACTCAATTTACTGCTCATGCCTCATTTTGGACGCAGTAAACAAGCGAGCACATATGTGCGACAGCTCCTAGTTTGCTTCCATGGAGGCTATTTATGGCTCGACAGAACATATTATGTCGATGTCGAGCTCATTTCATCGATAACGGGTCTTTTGCGTCAAGGACATGACACATGTGACATATCTACATGCGAATAGAGATATGACGAAGATGAAGGAAAAATATGACTTCTAGCGCACAAATAGAGAATTCCTCATTTCTTTTATAACTGACAATACAGTGAGGTTCTGCATGAATATTTTATCTTGCAATATGCTACGCAAGATGCATCCCACTGAGTGCATTGTTAGGATAGTGGAACTAGCAAAACAATGCGTAGTAGGAGTGCTGTTCAATTGGTTGAAATATTTATTGAATGAGCTGCTAGAGGATGACGAGCAAGTGCAGGAGGAAAGTAAGACCAAATTCCACTACTCCTGGTTGCTCATTTTGACTTCTTTTATTGTTTGGCCAGACCCATCGGATTACTAGCCACTATATGTCCCAGTTCTTTTCCATGGCGCCAAATACCAGAACCTATGGGAGGACAAGGAAGACAAGATCCGGTAGAAGGACAATAATATAGAGTTCTTTATGCATGCAGAGGCATTAAGAGAAGTAATAAAACATCAGCATAGACTGCGAGCTGCGACGATCCAAAAGTATGCATCTTTCATAAGCTTCCAAGCTGGTGTCCACAATATTATCCTAGAGCCACAATAGGATCAGGTGAAGCAAGCGCAACCGATGCCTTTTATGATTACTGATAGAGATGTGGAAGCGGCCATCTAGGACTGGCTTGAGGAATGGCGTGTTCCATTCAACATGAAAATAGACCAAGGAGATAACCAAGGAAACGACCAAGGAAATGGCCAGTATAATGAACAAATTAATGTGGGGGTGATGCGCAGGGAAACTAATCGCAGGAGACATACGACGATGATGATGACAATGATCAGGGCTTTGAGCAAGATGTTGCAGAACACACACCTACTGACGAGGATGTGTAGAACCTACACAGAGAACAGGAGAAGGAGCAGCCTCAACTGCAACACAAGAAGCGCAAAGCCGATAAAATGGCTCATACAGTCAACTTAGCTAAGGAAGACCTGAGCCTGCTTTTCGAAGCAATCACAAAGGTTACGTAGTCCAGTATTAAAGGTATAGGTAAAAAGCAGATGTGATTGACCAACAAACTACCATAGCATATCAATATGCTCATTGAGGTCATCAATGAGGTGCAAAACATAGTCGAATCCGAGACTTACGGTGTCGATCCTAGTGACACATTAGTAACACCACTATTGTTTTCACCGGTGAAGATAGACATCTAATTGCGAGCAATGGAGACAAGGACACAAGAGTATGATGATGTTGACCATGAGTTTGGGACACTGTATATAAATTTCTCTAAACTTGCATTGGCCAAAGTATATGCTATTCAACATGCGGGCACGACCAAAATCAGGATTCGAGAGAATGTTCTTGCATACCAGGCTACAAAGCAAACAAGGAAGGTGAAAATCCGCAAGGTCCTCCATTAGGAAAATTTTGAGGTAAAATGGGCCTCGTAAGGGATATATTAAAATATTATGAAGTAGGCATTTTATAAGGAAGATATACTTGACAAATCATATTTTCACTACATTAAATGTACAATTTAGATAACCATGGTTGAGTTACATACTATAAACAAAAATAATAAAAAATGCTATATTGAAGTGACTAAAAGCTAATTTTATTTTCCAAAAAATGTATAGTACTTGGATGCATTCATGTCCTTGAACTTGGAGATCACTTTTAATAATAAAATAAAAACATAATGAAATGACAATCAAATATGTTTTAATAATAAAATCTAGACACAATGAAAAGGCAATCAAATAATACAAAATGAAAAAACATCAAAATTTTCAAATTTTCTCCAACCACACATTGAAATTTGAAATTTAAAATAAAAAGATATAGATATTTTCTTAATTTTTTATTATAACTTATGTTCTTTTGTTTCTTTATATAATTTATGTATTTTTATGATACAATTAATTTAGTGTTTGAAAATTAAAATTTAAGATAGCATGTCTTTTTTTAATTTTTTATTATAATTTATTTTTTTAGGTTCTTAATAAAATTTACATCTAATATGCTTAACCCATTATTCTAAAATTAAAATTTAATATATATATATATATA
>LPNX010383953.1:266110-313284 GCA_001517045.1 Pseudotsuga menziesii
TATAAAAAATCATTACACCAATTTATGATTTTTTTTTTCTATATTAATAAATTAATCACCTATTATTATTTTTTAAATTTTTTTTCTACATTTTAAAATATATAGAAATATTTTAACATATTCATTATATATTGTAAATTTGTGTGTGTATGTGTGGAATCAACAACGATGTTAGTTTCGTACTCATGTGATGTGGGCTTGATTCTGAAGGCTCCAGTATAATCCCTAAGCAGGATCAACTATGGGCTCAATTTTCATGCTCATTTCGTCGAGACTTAAACCACTCACTTGCTTAACATCCTGTATGCCTTAACACAACGTGCAGTTTCCAATCGGCCTACATCCCTGCCCCTAATTAATATATTTAAAATTTAAAATTTTGATTTTAATAATTTTGATTTTAATATAGGTTAGCGCATATATTCTATACTTAAATCTAATATTTAAAATTTGATTTTAATAATTTAAAATCTAAGTTTTTCTTAGCTTTTAATTAATTAATTGTAATATAATTTTGTAAAATATTGTTTTTAATGTAATTATATAAGTTAATATTTAATATTTTAAACTTTGATTTTAATATTTTGTATAATGTAATGTTTTGTAGTTTTTAATTAATTGAACTAGAATTTGATAAAATATTACATTTAAGATGTTTTGTTTAGAATTTAGTTGTTAAATTGGGTTTTTATGAATATATTATTTTGTAATGCTTTTTATTGTAAATTTTTTATACAAATCAAATAATAAAATATTTCAAAAGTATTAGAAAAGTTAATAATACTTTTTAAAAATAAAAAAAATAAAATAAAGCTCAATTAAAAATATATAATTATATGATATTTTTGAGATTAAGAAAAATAGACGAATATATCATACATCCATAAGTAAAATGTGTAAATAAAAGATATTTTTAATATTAAGAAAAAATGGATAAATATAATATATATTGAAAAATGTGTAAAGACATGCATATTAAGTGAAAATACATATATTGTCTTTTTCAAAATATATGAAGGGACAATAATATATTTTATTGAAAAATGTGAAAATACATTAGTACTTTACTCTATGTGTAAAGGTAATAATATATTTTATTGAAAAAGTGTGAAGATACACGTTAATACTTTAGTCTAGGTGTAAAAGTAATAATATATTTTTTTGAAAAAGTTTGAAAAGATTGGTGCTTTACTCTATGTGTAAAAGTACTTGTAGACTACCATGGTTAACCATATATTTTGATCAACCTTTTAGAATATGACAAATAAACAACCTTAACTCAAGTAATGCCAACTCAACTATTATAGATGATGACATTCTCTAGATTGTGATTGGTTTGTAAAAAATTGGTTTTAATAGTACTGTTTTGGTTTGGAGGCTCATTTTTTACCTCAAAATTTTCCTAATGCTTCGTGAAAAGAAGCAAAAGATTGAAGCGCATGAACAAAGAAGGCTTGCACTAGCTAAGCCATAAGAGAAGCAATCGTAGAGTTCCCTATGGAAGAAGGCCAGGAATATGTAGATGCACTCGCAAAGGTATCCTGGTTGTCCAGTATTGCCACAGACCTAAGGAAACATGTCGAAGAGTTTAAAGCGCAGTAACAACCAAGTACGCCTCTTGAGGTGATTGAATAGTGCAAGAAAACAAAATCTAAGGCTATTGATAGAATCAAAGGAGGAGAGAAGCTCTGTACATAAGTGATAGATGCAGTTTCAACAACCTAGGAATGACTCCTGGAAGATGAGACAGCAGTGAAATTCGCAGAGGAAGCGCATCAGGTTGAGCTAAAAATAGCAACGGTTAAGGCAGACATGAAGAATTTGCTCATCCATTAGAGGAAATTTGAGGTCTAAAATTGGCCTCCTAAGGAAAATAATAAAATAATATTTATTAATTTTGGAGGAAGAATGAAAAAAAACTATTTTTTTGTTTGTATTTTCACCATATCTCCCTATGTTTTTACTGAAATTTTAAGTGGGAGGGCTCGTTGGATGTGGAATTAAATTCCGGATCTTACGAGTACCCACAATGTATACTTTTGATTGATCTCTCTACCCCAAAAATAAGAAATGCCTTAAAAAATGGGATGATGACATCATCATCACATTTTTCAGGTATTTCTTGTTTTTGGGGTAGAGGGGCCCTTCAAAAGTATACAGTGTGGGTACTCGTTGAATGCAAAATTTATTTCCTCATCCAAGGAGCCCTCTCACTAAAAATTTGAGTAAAAACACGGGAGATATGTTGAAAATACGAACAAAAAAGTAGTTTTTTTATGACAAATATGTCAAGTCAACCATTATGGTTGACTCATTTTATTGAAATTCTATTGGTTCTTGAATTCCAACTCACAAGAATTTATTGTTGGATCGTTTTCTTATAAGTCCCATTTTACACCCCAAATTTTCTCTACTAAAGGAAAAGCTCGCAAAGGTAGCCGAGCTGAAGCAGCTACAGTAGGAAGTAAAAAATTTATGTGACAAGGAACATAGTAGAAATGATGAGGTGATAACGCACCAATCAGAAGCAAAAAGAGTTACAGGTCTCATTAAGCTTGTATAACAGAAGCTCTAGCAAATAACTCAGTCGCTGGAAGAAGTACCATCAGAACACGTCAGTTCCGACCCTGTGGAACATTTGGAGAAACAAGCACAGGAGGTACGGGAGGAATTTTCCTAGGTGCAAGGAATTTTGAAGGAATTTCAGGACAAGGTCGGTACTGGGGCGCATCCAGTGTCAGAACCATAAGAACCATCGTCCTTGTTAGTGGATTAGGATGAGCCACATGTGAGTGTTGGGGGTCTGTTGGGCCAAGAAAGAATGCAAGGAAGAAACCGAAGTGTAGGCACAGACAGGAAAGACAGACGCTCGATGAAGTAAAGGCAGGTAAAGGAAGAAAATGAAGTGTAGAACAAAGAAAGTTGCAACAAGGAATGGTGCAATGAAGGAAAAGCGGACCTTGAGTTGGTGGAATATTGGCAGGTAGAAGAGTAAAGGCTGGAAAGAGACAGGTCAAATACAGTAGGTGTTCAAGTCGACGGAAGACAAAAGGATGTTTTTTTCATCTAGTTATGGACTGCGATTAATGTAATAAAGGAAGTTTTGCAGCCAGTATGGCCTGAAAAAAATATGAAAGAAGTTTTTGTGGTTATTTATGACTGTAATAATTGAGATGTACTCAGTCGACCTTGCGCGGTCTTGTAATATCTATAAATAGGAGGAACTTGTTCTATATAAGGGTTTGAAAAAAAATTAGAAGTATTTTGAAGATATCAGAGGGAAGTCTGATAGTAGTAGAAGGATGTTGAGCTGCAGATCTGCAGCTGTGTGCACAGACCATTTTGTAAGAGTCAATTTGCAATAGAGTGCGCAGATAATAGAGTAGAAGAGTCGATCTAGGATATGTGTGGATCAGTAGGAGTAGTTAGAGGAATAAAACAGGGAGCATGAGAGAAAGAAAGAGTCCATATATTTCTCATGCCAGATGAAGATCAACTTGGTAGTTTTTACCCAAATGGGTTTCCACGTTATTTCTTGTGTCGTGTTAATGTTAAATATTGAATGTTTAACAGTTAATGTTGAATGTTTGATTATCTTGCATTGTTTATGGTAATTGCTTGAATGAATGTCGTAATACTAATAAAAGCAGTGAATGAAAGAATGACTAAAGCATCGTTGAAGTATTATGTATTATTTCATGCTCAAATACTATTAAGTTGAAATACTGTCACACCATTGTCATTCACTATTAAGGAATCATCTGCATCACATAGTTGCACCAATTTTTAAGTTGTCAAGGACAAGTTTGTGTCACATGCCGGCTGTGTCACACTGTTGCACCACTATCGAGTAGTAAAAGACTCCATCCTTCTGACTTTGTTGAGCAACTTGGCTACACACGAAGGGATTGTAATCCCTCACCGATTGCGAAAACATGTTTCTAGAAGTCACACATTAATATATATCTTGTGAGACTGCACCTACCTCATAGGTGCTGCTGACTGAGCTTGCTCCGTCGGGCCAATGTCTTTGGGTGTTTTGTTGGTTTGTTGGGTTCGTTGAACCTGGTTCATGAGAGTGGGGTAAAGTAGGACAACAACACTTATGATGATTGATACAAAAAGGGAAGAAAAGAGGTAATACTCCCTCCTTGTCTCTTTTTCATCATATGCATTCTTCTAAGTGGTTTCATCTTTTATAGTGGTAGAATCATGAAATATTTATTTTCCTTTTTTCTTTACATGACACTCATTTGAAAAATATCCCTTCTTATTGCAGTTGAAGCATATGAACTTTGTCTTGTCAAAATATTTGTTGTATAGCTTTTTATTTGGATGAGAAGACGTCTTTTGATAGAAGTGTTTCTTTCCTCTCTTCATCCTTGCCATGAGAGAAAGGTTTTATTCTTTGATGTAGGTAGGATTGCTTTTGATTCACTCTTCCTCTTAAAAGAAGTCATGACACAACCTCTCAAAGTTATTTTTTACTTCTCATGCATTAACAACAGCCAAGAATGTATCCCATGTGGAAGAGAGACCATCAATAGCGGTTTGAATGAGATCATCTTCATCCACCACTAATCCAAAGCTAGAAAATTGATCTCTTATATGAGATATCTTTGTGAAGAAGGTGGCCAATGTCTCGTCCTTATCCATATTTAAATTCCATATCTTATCCTTCAATTCCCTCTTTTTACTCAGAGCCTTCTCCTGATAAATGTTTGTTAAAGTATCAAAAAATTATTTTGCAGTATTCAAAGAAGTAATCACAAGAATCAAGTTGTGCTTCACATGAATCATATATGATCTGTTTGGATTTAGCTTGGTTCTTCTTGAAGTTGATGCACCTTGCAATAGATGTAGGCTCCTCTACCACATTGGATACACATCCATCCAAGTCACATTCTTCAAGAATGTTTAGAACCCTGGCCTTCCAAGTGCTGAGATTCGAAGTGCCTTCAAGTCAATATTTTGGTCTTACTAAGATCGATGCCATTGTATTCAAGTAATGTTGTCAACTTCTCAGGATCTACGTAGCCACAATCTTTTTTTTTCAAAAAATATCTACTTCATTCCCTGAGCTATGATACCATGTTAATTTTTTGTTTAAATATGTTGAGCTTTGATATTTAATTCTTTAAGTGTAGAATACTAAATACTTAAAATAAATGAACCATTCATGCACATAAACATTCAACCATAACACAACAAATACCCTGGGAAAAACCCTCAAAACAATGGGGATGAAAAACTCCACCAAATATTCAAAGTATAATTATGATAGATAATAGAAATGCCTTTTAGAATAGTAGATTTCTTTCGACAGTACACTAGGTGTGATATAAGAGAGAACATACACCCTAGGTGTATATACAAAGCAATAGATAAGAGATATCAACTAGATTAACTTTCCAATGTGTCCAACATATTAATAAATAGAAAAAATAAGTCCCATCCAAGAAGTAGTGAATCACTACATGGGAAATTAGGATTCGAAGAAAACTATAGTGATTGCTCTTCTTGGAGAATTGATCTACACCTTGGTTTCAACAATCATGCATACAGAATGTGAAATTCCTTTCATATTTGACTGGATTCAGGATGAACTCACCTTCTAACTGGATGTAGGATCACTTAGTTAGGATGCTAACTCAAGTGTCATGATGCAATTTCCTCAAATCAAGTGACATAAATTAAGTGGCATCTTTAAGTTTAACTAAAGTGTCATAAATTAAGTGTCATCTTTAAGTTTAACTAAAGTGACGTCTTCTAGTTTAACTAAAGTGTTTTCATGAACAACACTTTAGTTACCTAGTTCCTTTTTATTAACACTTTAGGTATCTATTCTTAACTAAAATCATGTTGATTGATTTACTGAAGTGACCACCGTGAGTTCTTATTTAATTAGTTGAGGCATACATTGTTACTTTAACTAAAGCTTTAACTGAGGCATACATCGTTACCTTAACTAAATATTTAAGTGAATCTTTAACAAATTGAGTTCACTTTGTCAACTGAATTATTCTCATGAGAAATTTGGATCTCTCTTTGTTCAATATGGTTTTATCTTTATGTCTTATATTTACTACATGGTCGATATGTGCTAAATTTAATTTATCTATCATATAATATTATACTAAAAATATATGTTAGACGTTGTGATCATATAATATTACTCTACAAATAAAATGATCATATGCTAAAGTAATTCACTCCAGAGGTGGCCAGTCTCTAGAGGAGACTTGATAGAAATCAGTGATCATGATTAGTAACACATCACACAATATCAATGCTTCGATATGCAAATTAGCATCACCTATATACTAGAGGTCCACCTCAACACATGAATATCAAACTTGATACACAAGTACTTATCCTTTTCCAACAAGATTGTACAAGCTCATCACTTTGACATATCAAAGCATTCACCTCAACACATGAGGAATAACATTTTACACATAAGGCTTAATTATTCTTGAGTCCAACCAAATAAATAGACTCCAAGTTTCCTGAGTCCTACTTAGGATCCCTAACTCAACACATGAGGCCCAATCCCATTTTCAAATGAGTGGCTTGGAGAATGACTCATGATGTTGTAATTTTAACAAAATATAGGTAGGGATTCCCAACTGTTGCAAGTTCAATGGCTAGAGGCACATTTTATTCGACTAGATATGACACTAGGGTGTTGCTAATTGGAACACATTGTAATTCTTGCATCAGGGGGTCAAAATCCAATTTGGGAAACATAATTGGATTCCATGATCTCCCACTCTATTTGAGCATTGTGGATGAGGTCACACTACTCACGATTGATCCAGGCTGTATCCAGGTGCATGTTGGGGGGAAAATTCAACTGAATGAGTTGAATACTATTATGAAGGAAGCATATAAGAACAATCAGCAACACAGGAAATACACTAAGTCGACAAGAAATACACACAAACAATATGCAAGAATTCGAACCAATTTATTACTTATGCTCCATGAAATATGGAGGAATCAAATGATCAGAAAATAAGATGTGTATTACATTAGTGTACATGCTTATATATGATGTTGAGATGCCTAGGTGACTACCCGTTACATTCAGTTACAAATAAGTTATAACGGTTCAGAAGTTCAACCGTCATAGAGTATGTTGGTATGTTGTATGTCGAGGAGGACTTATCAATGCAAATCTGTCGAATGGACGTGTTGAGGCCGACGTGTCGAAGGAGAACCTATCGAATGAACATGTCGAGGAAGACCTATTGAATGTGAACTTGTCGGCTACTGGTTGGATCATTCCTCCTTCCTTAAGAAACAATGGTCTCCATTGTGTATTCGTTCAGGTGAGGAAACTTGTTGGCCATTTCAGTAGTAGAGTACCATTTTCCTTGCATGGGGAGTTTTCCATATTTAGCCACTTGAAACAAGGGAATGGAGTTCGTCCTTGTATGGCATATGTGTTGTCCCACAATGGTGTCACAAAGAAGAGGTTCCTAAACATCTAGATGGATGTCTTCGGGTTCTGTTGTCTGCAAGTCATTATGTTCCAACAATGGTGCATGATAAGGTCGAAGTAGATCTACATTGAAAACCAGATGTAGTCTAAGGAATGTAGGAATGTCGAGATGAAAATCATTTTCTCTAATCTATTTAAGGATACTATATGGACTATGTCACAAAGGTTTCATCTTTCTGTATGGACCAATGAAGTGCTCCTTCTTTAGATGTAACCAGACTTGATCCCCAATTTGGAATGAATGAGGAATACGATGCTTGTCGTGTCGGGCCTTAGATTTTGCATTAGCTCATTGCAACATTTCCTATGCTTGATTCTATATGTTGTAGATTTGATATTTGAACTTCAATGCTTTCTCCACTTCTCATCCTTCGAAGTTGATGTCGTTCGACTATGTCAAGGAACTCATTAAGTCGATAGGAGTTGAGGGTTGAAATCCGTAACAGATCTCAAATGGACTCTTGCCTGTAGAACTGTGTTGACAACGATTGTAGTTGTGTTGTATGTATGGAAGGTTGTCATCCCATGTTCGACAATGCTTGTGGTTGTACCTACGAATAAATTGTATGACTAAGTGATTTACAACTTTTGTCTGTCCATCTATCCATGGATGGAAGGATGTCAACAAAGAAAGTATCTATCAAGTTGTTGCTAGAGATTTTTCCAAAAGGTGCTGACAAATATAGTATCTTTATTAGAAGTAATGGTCATCGGGAGGCCATAATGTTTCCACACATGTTCAAAGAAGAGTTGAGAAGTCTGTTTTGCTGTCATAGTCTTCTTGCATGGTATGAGTATAACGATATTGGAAAATATGTCAACTACTACTAGTATTGTGTCATGCTAATGTTTGGTAGTAGGATATTCCGTCAAGTAGTCCATAGAAATATATTCCCATGGTCAACAAGGAACTGTAAGGGGTGTATACACTCCTTGTCGTCGATTCGGTGGTTTAGCAATGGCACAAACCATGCATGATCGAATGTACTTATTGACGTCATATTTAAGTGAAGTCTAGTAGAAATAGTTTTGGAGGATAAAAATTATTTTTGTGAATCCAAAATGTCCTCTAGTCTTGTTGTAGTGCACGTCCCAAATGATCTTCTGTCGGTGCTCACCAGTAGGTACAAAAAGTTGTCCAAGCTTGTATAGCAAGGTGTCTTTCAGGAAGTAGTCGGCAGTCGACAACTTGTCGGTATGAAGCTGTTGATATATTGTAGAAAAATCATAGTGTACCGAATACAATTGCGTCCAAGTAGTGGTGTCTTAACCCTACAAACTCATCACTGTAGATAGTAAAGTAATGGGTGGTCTACTGAGACAATCGGTTGTGGCATTGGATTTTCCTTTGCGATATTTAATTGCCAACTGAAATTGTTGCATGTAATTTATCCAATTGAGTTTTTGAGTTGTCTGTCGTTTCGACTGGGACAGAACGAACTACAAATTTTTATGGTCAATGAGGATGATCATTTCCTTTACAAGAATGGAGCGTCTCTATTTCTTAAGATCTTGGATAATGGCATACAGTTCTTTTTCATACGTCGAGTACCTTCTAACAATTTCACTGAAAGTATCAGAATGAAACGCGATTGGGTGACCTGACTAAGTGATCACTACATCGAGGGCATAGTCCGATGCATCCTTCTCAATCTCAAAGGGCTGATGCAAATCAGGTAACCCAAGTATTGGTGCAGCACAATGCTTGTTTTTTATTTGTTCAAAATCTTGTTGTTGTGGTGGTGTCCATTTCAAGACAGTTTTCCTATTTCCTTTTGTCAACTGATTCAAAGGCCATGATTTGTGATTGAATCCAAGTATGAATCGTCGATATAAATTCACCAAACCAAGAAAAATTATTAGTTCATTAATGTTTTGAGGAACGGGACAATCTTTGAGGATCTGTACTTTTTCTGGGTCGACGTGAATGCATGCAGAGTCAATTACATACCCCAAATATTTGATACTCGTCATCGCAAATGAGCATTTTTCCATGTTCATATATAGTCGATGTTGTTGGAGAGTGTCGAAGACTTGTCAAATCTGTTTGAAATGTTCTTCCCATGATCGAATGAAAATCAAGATATCGTCGAGATAGACAATGACACATTTACCAATGAAAGGTCATAGAAGGTCATCCATATATCTCATAAAGGTTGTAGGTGCATTGGTTAAGCCAAAAGGAAAGACTAACCATTCAAACAATCCTTCCTTAGTCTTGAAAGTCATTTTCCATACATCCGTGGACTCGATTGGAATCTGGCGGTATCCCGACTTGAGGTCGAGTTTCGTAAAGAACTTAGAACCTTTCAAATTGTCGATGATTTCATCAACCTGTGGAAGAGGGTATTTGTTCTTCATTGAAATTTTGTTGAGAGATCGATAGTCAATGCACATGTGCCAAGTCCCGTCTTTATTTGGAACTAAGATGACTATACTTCCACAAGGAGAGGAGCTGGGGTGGATATGGCCCTTGTCGATCAAATCCTAGATTTGTCTACGAATCTCTTCATTTTCAAGGATGGATCTTCTGTAAACAGATGCGTTTGGTAATGAAGAACCATGAACAAGTTCAATGGAGTGTTTTACCTAATGAAGAAGAGGTACTTCGTCGGGTGCTTGAAATATGTTCTGGTGTTCTTCAAGAATGTTTGTCGATTTGTTGTTGTTTTCAAGAGCTATGCTGGTCAGTGAGTCAACTTGTCACTACAGTGTTCCTGGAGTTTTGAGGCTTTATCATGAATGGAGAAGCTTATAAATAAAGGTGCACTAGGCTCAACTGGGATTATGGAGCTTACAAAAACACATTTAACTAGACCTTCAAGATGTTCTGGATAAGAATCCCATAGTATGACAATTGAAACTAAGAGCACTTTCACTCGTGTGTGATCATGATTATTCCATCCAATTAGTTTCAAGATGTCAGCCTCTTAATGAACATTATACCTTATCACCACCCCTATAAATAAAATAATTAGATTTAATAGATGATACAAGAGATGTTGGATATACGGACGCGCTTAGAATCCGTCTAGGATGCTCTCCCCGGAGATATTTTTGGTAATACCTACCCTAAACTAATCTGATGATGGAATTCTTGGTTCTCACGTTGAGGAAGAGAACGGGAAGCTACCCTTTACTATCCAAAGTATGGGGCAGGAAAACCACTACACCTATTTATAAATCACAGGAGAAGAGACCGAGCACGGTTAGATAAATAACTATTCTCATTTTGTGTATTACAATTCCCATATCCGTTCCCTTTGATTATGTTTCAAATGGTAAAGGTAAGATCTATATGATATAATGAAGTTCTTATAGGAATGTTCTCATTATGTGTATGACTATGAGACCGGCGGTGTTAGTGCGAAATTTTGAGCATGATTGATAATGTTCTATGTTTGTTTGGAATATATCATAGCAACCATTAATGTGGGTTATCGTTCTGGTATGCCATACCATTGATTCCGTATTTTGACAATCATCTTCTGAGGTCGTGACTGATATGTACCATGTCGATCCCATAGGTAGGGCTTACTGAATATGGCATTGGATATGGAAAGAGATTCCACGTCACAGAGTACTCCATCTTCAAAAGGCTTAATCAAGTAGGCGAGTCGACATTGTCGTGTGGTCCTTAGTTCCTGCCCATCCTTCATCTAGCCGATATTGTAAGGCTGAGGATGTGGAGTGGTGACAAGACCTAATTTATTCACAAGATATTTAGAAATGAATTTCTTCTGGCTACCACTATCCACAATCAGATGTAATGTATTTTTTTAAACCCATATCTGTGTATGGAACAGGAGCTCGCATTCCTCCTCATCGACGATGGTCAAGGCTGCTGGAGTGGTCGAGGTTGAAGCCAAAAGGGTTGATGCATCTGGATCATATTCTACTAGGGTTCTGTCGGACAAGTATGATGTCGACATTTTTTCCAAAAATGTCTTCTGAGCTTTGTATCCTGACGTATCATGCCATGTTGAACTATGATAATAACACAATTTCCTGGTAGGATCTTTTCTGTTGCGATCCCTCTTGTCTTTCTGAAAGTTCTCCTTTTGATAATCAGGATTTGGTGGAGATGGATGAGAAGGGTTCTTGAACTTGTTGGATTCGTATGGTGACTTATTATCATATGTTCAACCTGTTGGCTTGTTCGTGAAATGTGCTTTTCCTTTCTATTTAGCTTCAATCTTAATGGCATAATGAAATTCATGCACAAGCGTATTTCCATTCATAAAATCCATCTCTTGTTGAATGTACATGGATAAAATACTAATGTATTTCAGGACAAGCAATTTCTCTTCTTCTTGGACACTAAGTCTAGTGATGAGTCAATAGAACTTGTCAGTGTAACTCTATATAGACTGTTCTTTCCATTTCCTTAGTTGATTCCACTTCTTATACTGATGTTCAAGGTACTTGGGTGGGTAGAAATCCTTTCAGACATATTCGAAAAATTTTACCCATGTGTCTATGGGGTCTTCTTCTTTTGGCATATTTGTCGATGGATTCTCCAATCAGCAGTGTACATAGGTTTACATCTTTAAGGATGCAATGGTGGTATTTTCCACTTTAGAGAGTTGATTCATTGCATAGGAAGATTCTAGTTGTTGTACCCAATTGTGGATGGATTTTGCGTCAATATTTCCTTCAAGGTTCGGTATGTCCAGATTCATTTTCACTTTAATGAAGGGGCAGATTTTATCGAAGTGAGGTCGCAGATTTTATCGGAGTGAGGTCGCATCGAGGATTCCCTAGAGTTCGCAGTGACTCTCATGAGAATCTCGCTAAACTGGGTGAACATTTTAGTTTGCTAGAGAGCCATTTATTTTTCTGAGTTGTTTTGTGTCATCAGCTGCATGTCTATTGTTTGCTTCTTCAGCCATCTTTTTTGAAGTTGAAGGAATGGTCTTCTTGTGTTGTTGAGTTTGCAAGCGTGTTTGAACATGCATAAATTAAATAACTTCGATGCAAGTGATTATATAACTTAAGCTATGAACAAGATCTTGCTTTGATACCAATTATCCAAGTCATGCCTAGGTGCATGCTGGGGATAACAGTCGACTGAATGAGTTGAGTACTGTTATGGTAGAAGCATATAAGAAGAATCAACAAAGAAGGAAACACACTAGGTCGACAAGAAATATACACACAGACAATATGCAAGAATTCGAACCAACTTATTACTTCTGGTTGATGAAAGATGGAGGAATTAGATGATCAAAAAAGAAGATTTATATTACATTACTGTACATTCTTATATAGGATGCCGAGACACTTGGGTGACTACCCGTTACGTTTAGTTACAAAGAACTTATAATGGTTCAGAAGTTCAACTGTCGCAAAGCATGTTGGTATGTTGTATGTCGAGGTGGACATGTCGAGGCTGACCTGTCAAAGGAGAAACTTTGGAATGAACATGCCGAGGTGGAACTATCAAAGGTGAACCTATCGGCTGCTAGTTGGATCAACTATCACTTAGGAGATATCAATTCAAAAATTGACCCCCTTCTACAAAATTGGAATTGGACCTTACTGAGAAAAATACTAGTTCCAGGTATGGTATAATATGTCCATTTCTGGGAAATTAAAGCATAGTAGAGGGATTCCCTTGCATGGAACTAGGCATCTCGAATCCATTAGAATTGACAATTTCATGATCCGGGTTATGACTTCTATATTATTTCTAATTGAAACTTGCTCCCTAGGTCCATTTAGGGACAATTTGGGAATTTGCTGTGGGGGGGAAATACAAACTGAGCATCATAACTGGATTCCTGCATATGTTTTTGGCCATTGTGGATGTGGTCATTCTTCTCATGGTTTCCTAAGATATTTCAATTCACAATTGACCCCCTTGTGCAAAATTTGCATGGGATGATAACAAAAGAATGTACACTTTCTCACCATCCTACTATCCTTTGTATCCATGGTTGGTGCATCCCTACCTAAACACAAATTTAGGAGCTAACAAAAATTAGCTCTTCTGCCTAGTTCAAATTTTATTGCCTGGACTAGGATTCACCATGTGTCCTTAAAAAGATTTAGGTTGTTAATTGCAATTGGCCATAGAATGATAACTGTGGATTGGATTGGAAAAATACCAACTTTGTTGGATTTATGACATCAAAATAGTGCTAGGGTGCCTCTCACCCATGTGTCCATGGCCCAAAACTTGTCCTCTTTGCAATTCCAGAAGCTAGGATTTTGGTCAGTGAGAGGCAATGAAATTTGTACACTAAGGGGTAAAATTGTGAAGTATATCGACCAGGAGCTTGTGGGAAGCATTCCCACGTCATCCCTTCCAAAATGAACTTGTAGGAACTAACATAACTTAGTTCAGCTACTACCAATTTCTATTCTATGCCTCGGGTTTGGACTCACCATGTGTCCTTGGAAGGCTTTAGGTTATGAGTTACAACTGGCCATAGAATTATGATCATGGCTTGATTTGGTGGGCCATAAATTATATTGTATTTGTGACATCAAAATAGTGTTAGGGGTGCCTCTCCCTCATGGATCCATGGAGTGGAACTTGTCTTTCTCAAATATTCCATAAACTAGGGTTTTGGTTAATAAGAGGTAATGTAAATTTTGTACCAAGGGGTCAACTTGGAAAATAAATTGAATGGGAATTTGTGTGTAGTGTTCCCATGTGGGTCCTACACAAACACACCTACAAGGATTGACATGACTCATTTATGTTTCAAGGTTCAAATACTGTGTCCCATGCTCTCATTTACATGTGTCCCTAAAATTATTTAGGTTGCGAGTTGCAATTGTCCATAGAATGATAACCATGTCTTCTATCAACAAACTGTAAAATATGTTGGATTTGTGAATTGAAAATAGTGCTAGGGGTGTCTCTCCCCCATGGGCCCATGGACTAGAACTTGTCTTATTTGACGATTCCAAAAACTAGGGTTTTGGTTAGTAAGAGGTAATGTAATTTTTACACTCAAGGGTGAGCTTTGGAAATACCTCAATTAGGATCTTGTGGGTAGAATTACCGCATGGGACATTCCCAAACACACTTGCAAGAGATGATAGAACTCATTTCTACTACCTGGTTTGAATTCTATGCCCTAGAATAAGATTCACCATGTGTCCCTAAGAGGCTTTCAAATGCGAGTTGCAATTGGCCATAGAATGATGACTATGGAACAGAGCAGCGAAACATTGAATCCATTGGACTTATGAAATTGGAATAGTTATAGGGGTTCCTCTGTCCCATGGGTCTATGTCCCAAAACATGTCTTGTTCGATGATTCCAAAAACTAGGGTTTTGGTTAGTAAGAGCCAATGCAATTTCTTCACTAAGGGGTCAACTTGGGAAATATCTCAACAAGGAACTTGTGGGTAGATAAAAAAAATGCAAATTCCCCAAAACCACTTGAAAGGGTTGACAAAACTCATTTTTGTTGCTCAGTTTGAATCTATGCCTTGGGATTGAATTCATCATGTATCCTTTAAAGGCTTTAGGTTGAGAGTTTCAAATGGACATATAATAACGACCATGGCTCGGATTGGTGAACTGTTGATTATGTTGGATTTTTACATCAAAATAGTGTTGATGTAATTGTAACTTAGGAATGTATTCACTTGTATTTCTTATGTATTGTAACCCGATGTTTAATCCGGGATGTATTGTAATGTACTTGAGTCATGTCATGCCCCGATGTTCCTATTGGGAAGTTTCTATAATGTAAACAAGTCAGGTCAATTTGAAGGTGGGTAACCCTCCTATTTTCTAAGGGTTAAAGTCCCCGCAGTTCCGTGGCACTAGGGTTATTAGACTCTCCTAGAGAGGTCGGCCCTAGTAGGGTTTAGTCAAGTTAGGAATGCTAGCCTCTCTATTTATCACATAACTCATCCACACTCAGTTGTAGCGCATAGCTGAGGAAAAGAAAGACATAGGGGCAAGGAAGAAAGAGGTTACTACTGTCGGGAGATCATCTTACTATTTTTGGGTTTCACTTTGGTGCTGATTCTATCTCTAAGGAAGTTGCGGGGTTTTATGCATTTATGGTTTCCCTAAGGAAAAACACTGTGTTCATTGTCTCTTGTGTTTGATTGCTATGCTTATTGTTCTCTCAGTTAGACATCCTAATGTTATGCTAGATTAATGTTAAAAATCTAACAGGGTATCAGAGCTAACCTAAGAAGAAGACACTGTGTCGCTGCGGGAACTAGGGATTCCTATTTTGTGGATCTCTCTCCACATATTTTTAGAAAACGTAGGGTGGAATAACTCTCCTCCCTAGGGTGCATCTTTCTGTCGAAGCATAATACAATTCTGAGGTTTTTCAGTTTTGGACCCAACACTATTGCCGAAAATTAGGGATTTTCACTGAAGTGGAATTTTTCAATGAGCCCAGGCCTGGATTGATATCCTCCCCAAAATTGAAGTTAGGGATCAAATTCAAAACATTTGGTTGGACAGAACTCTGGAAAAGAAAAACCCTAATTTGCTCTTGAACCAGCACTGCAGGATTTCAGCTCCAAATCCAGATCCAACATCTTCACCTGGTAAGATCTAAATATTTTGTATTTCCATTTGAGGTTCTCAGTTAAGATGTCTCGTCATACCAAGCTTGATGAAAAGGTTGAGGGAGCTGATAAATTTTGAGCCTGGAAGTATAGGATCTCCCTGGTCTTGGAAGAAAATGAGTTGGACTCCTATATCAGTGAGGAGGTTCTAGTTCTAGAGGGAGATGAGGCTAAGGTATTACATAAGAAGAAGTTGGTTATGGAAAAGAGGATCATTGTTGATTCTATCAAGGATCACCTCATACCACAGGTGTCCTCCCTTAAGACACCTAAAGCCATGTTTGATGCCCTAACCAAACTGTTTGAAGGGAAGAACATCAATTGGAAGATGACTCTAAGGAACCAGTTGAAGAATGTAAAGATCCAAAATGAGGATACCATCCAATCATACTTCACAAGGGTCTCCCAGATCAAAGAACAACCGGAAGCTATATATGAAGAAGTGGAGCATGCAAAAATTGTGATGACTACCTTGAATGGTCTCCCTAGGTCATAGGATTCTTTCATCCAAGGAATCTGTGCTAGGAAGAAGCTAGTCAAGTTCAGTAGACCATGGGAAGAATGTTCTCAAGAAGAAGCTCGGATAGCAGCTCAAGAAGAAAAGATGGGAAGTGAAGATCAAGCTATCACAGTACACTCCAAGAAAGGAAGAAGGGAAAATAATCATCACTAAGGTAAGCATTCTCATAAGAAAAACAATGTTGTAAAAAGGGATCCATCCAAGCTCAGATGTTATACATGCGATGAAATAGTACACTTTGATAGAAATTGTCCCATGAATGAGAATGGACCCAAGAAGAAGAAGAACTCCAAAAGAAAACATCATGCTCACACTGCTGAGGATGATGATCCTCCCAAGAAGAGAGTAAAACAAGAAAGTGAAGACTCTTTGAGTGAGGATGAATATGTTATGATATCCGGTCTCACAAGAACTGTCACTGACGGAAGCAAAGATTGGCTTATTGATAGTGGGGCTTCCAAACACATGATAGGTTTCAAGGAATCCTTTGAGAAACTATCCAAACATAATTCACCCCATAAGGTGAAACTTGGAGATGACTACCAGTATCCCATAAAACGTAGTGGTGAATCCTCCTACAAGCTAGACTCTAAAAAGTCTATGAAAATGAAGGATATCTTGTTTGTACCAGGACTAAAGAATAATCTTCTATCCATATCAGCACTGGATGCAAAAGGAATGAGGGTTGCATTTATAGATGGTCAAGTTATCATGTGGCCAAGAGGAAAGACTATTGATGATGCAACAGTAATCGGAGAACAAGAAGGAGGTTTATACAAATTGAAGGGCCATCCAGAGCAAGCTTTGGTCCATGACACAGTAGATCCAAATGAGCTTTGGCATAGAAGGCTTGCACATGTGCATTACAGAGTACTACCACTTGCAAGCAAATTAGTTGAAGGTCTTCCAAAAATTCAAGTAAAACATGAAGGGGTTTGCAAAGGATGTGCAAAAGGAAAGAACACAAAGAAGACATTTCCAAGTAGCGAGAGAAAAGCAAAAGGAATCTTGGAAATCATCCACTCCGATGTATGCAGACCAATGTCATCAAGTCACTAAGCGGGTATGTATACTATGTTTCTTTCATTGATGAATTTTCTAGGAAGACATGGATTTACTTCATGAAGAACAAAGATGAAGTTTTCAACAAGTTCAAGGAATTCAAAGCCTTGATCGAGAACCACACAGAAAAGAAGATTAATACCGTTCGATCAGATAATGGAGGAGAATTCACATCAAATGAATTCAAAGACTTATGGAAGGAATCAGGGATTAGAGGGATTTTTCCAATCCTTATAATCCACAACATAACGGGGTTGCAGAAAGGAAGAATAGAACTATCATGGAAGTTGCAAGAGCAATTATTCATGATCAGGATCTTCCCATGCATCTATGGGCAGAAGCTGCTAGAATAGTGGTCTATGTATAGAACAATACTCCACACAGAGTACTCAAGAACAAGACTCCTGAAGAAGTCTTCTTCGGCAAGAAACCAGAAGTCAGCCATCTCAGAATATTCGGTTGTCCAGTGTACATACACATTCCAAAAGAGAAGAGAACAAAATTAGATCCTTCAGGAAAGAAGGGTATATTTGTGGGATACTTTGAAAGCTCGAAGGCTTACAGAATATACTTCCTAGGATTCAAGAAATCGACATTGGCAAGGATGTAACATTTGATGAAGACACAGCTTACAACAAATCCAAAAAGAGACCTGCTGAAGAGCCCGAAGAAGCAGAAGCACCCAGAATTCAAGATACAACCATGAATGAAGAAATTTAAGAAGAAGATCGAGAATTTGAAGAACCATAAAGACCTGTAGATCCACCTCAGGAGAAGAATCCTCACAAGAGGAAACCTACTTGGGTACGAGAAATTATCCAAGGTGTGAAAAGATATGGGGCTCCTGATGAGAATCATAGAGAAAGAAAGAGAACCAGATCCTGCTCCGGATATGTAGCTTTACTATGTGATGTTATCAATAAAGAACCTTCCAATTATGAAGAAGAAGCGGAACGGAAAGAATGGAAGGATGCTATGATCGAAGAGTATCAATTGATCATGAAGAACAATGTTTGGGATGTTGTCCCAAGACCAGAAGAGAAGTCGGTTGTCACTTCCAAATGGATCTACAAGATCAAGCATGCTGCAGATGGTAGCATAGAGAAATATAAGGCAAGATTCATGGCTCGTGGCTTCTCACAAAAGGAAGGAATAGATTATGAAGAAACCTTTGCACCTGTAGCTAGATACACTTCCATCAGATCGGTACTTGCTTTGGCTGTAATGATGAAATGGAAGATACACCAAATGGATGTCAAGACTACTTTCTTGAATGGTGTAGTGGAAAAGGAAGTGTATGTAGAGTAGCCACTCAGGTTTGAGACACATGACAGGGAGTCTCATGTGTGTAGATTGAAGAAAGCCCTGTACAGTTTGAAACAGGTACCCAGAACATGGTACTGCAGAATTGACAGATTTCTATCTAGTTTGGGCTTTACTAAGAGTAAAGCAGATTCCAACCTTTACTACAAGGTTGAATATGGAAACCCAGTGATGCTCCTACTGTATGTGGATGATCTGTTTGTAACATGTATGGATGGGTTGATTACTGATACGAAGAGAAAGCTTGCTGCCGAGTTTGAAATGAAGGACTTGGGTTTGATGCATTATTTCCTTAGCATGGAGGTGTGGCAAAATGCAGGTGGAATCTCCCTCAGACAAGGGAAGTATGCAGTAGAGATCCTGAAGAGGTTTGGGATGATGGATTGCAAGGCTATGACCACACCGATGGCATCGAATATGAAGCTATTAAGTGATGCTTCATCAGAAGCGGTTAATGCTACGATGTATCGTCAGATGATTAGGTCATTGTTGTACCTAACGAATACGAGACCAGATATTTGCTTTGCTATGAACACCTTGAGCCAGTTCCTGACAGATCTGAGACATGTTCACTTGATTGCTACAAATCATATTCTGAGGTACCTGAGGCGTACAATTGATTATGGGCTCAAGTATGAGGTGAATTAGAAGATTAACCTAGAGGGTTATGTTGATTCAGATTGGGAAGGCAGTGCCATCTATACGAAGAGCACTTCAGGGTGTTGCTTCAGTATGGGATCAGGTGTGATCTCTTGGTTTAGCAGGAAGCAATCCTGTATGGCACTGAGTACAGCTGAAGTAGAGTATGTCGCAGCTTGTTCAGTTAGTTGTGAGGTAATATGGCTATGGAAACTACTGTCTGATTTATTTGATCTCCAGTTAGATGCTACTTGTATACATTGTGACAACCAGTGTTGCGTGAAGTTGTCAAAGAATCCAGTGTTCCATGACAAGTCGAAGCATATCGAGATCAAGTATCACTATATCAGGGATGTGGTGCAGAGGGGAGCAATGAAGCTCTAGTATGTTGCGACACAGGAATAGATAGCTGATGTGTTGACGAAGCCATTAGCTAGGGTGAAATTCGAGTACTTCAGGGGGAAGCTTGGTGTTCTCCAGATCGAGGTTTCCTCCAAAGGGAAATGATGAGACCTAGAGCCATTCTAACATGGTGAGAGGATTGGTTCCTACCATGGTCAGATGTAAGGGCTGAGCCATTTTGTCATGGTGAGAGGATTGGTTCCTTCCATGTCAAATGTGAGTGCTGAGCCATTCTAATGTGACTGTAGGATTTGTTCCTACATGATTAGAAGTAAGCGCTAAATGCCATTCTAGGAATGGAGGTTCCTGGTCAGTTACTAGGTAGCTCAGTCTGGGATTAGGGGCCATTCTGATATGACTGTAGGATTAGTTACTACAAGATCAGATGTGAGTGCACAGCCTTCTGACATTGGTTGTCAGATGTAAGTGCAGAGCCCTTTCAGCATGAAGGATTGATTCCTTGCATGGTCGAATGTAAGTGTAGAGCCTTTCTAACATTGGTTGTCATATGTAAGTGCAAAGCCTTTTGGCATGGAGGATTGGTTCCTCGCATGGCCAAGTGTAAGTGCTAAGCCTTTCCGACATTGTTTGATGGATGTGAGTGCTGGGCCTTTCTGATAGGATTGTGGAATATGTTACCACATGGTCAGATATGAGTGTTGGGCATGCCTTTCTGATATGATTAGAAGATTGGTTCTTACATTATTAGATGTAAGTGCTAGGTGGACCATTCTGACTTAGGGTCAGATATAAGTGTTGGAAAAGACCTACATGGAGGGTAGGCCTACAACCAACATGAAAAAGGGCTGGCTCTGTAGAACTTCCTGTGACGAGAAGAATCATGAGATAGCACCCGTGAAGACTCAATGTTGATGATCTAGCAGAGATGATCCAGATCGAGGGATGATCCAGATCCAGAGATGATGCTCCAAAGATGATCCAGATCGAGGGATGATCCAGATCTAGTGATGATGATCCAGATCGAGTGATGATCCAGATCCAGGTTAAGATGAATTGAAGATAAAGATGACTTGCAAATGAAGGTGACTTGAAGATAGAGATGACTTAAAGGTGAAGATGATGAGGACTCGATGATGATCCAGACAATACTGAGAAGAAGACTTGTGCTGATAAATTGTGTCAAGAGAATACCTTCCTAGTTAAGAGGGAGTGTTGATGTAATTGTAACTTTGGAATGTATTCACTTGTATTTCTTATGTATTGTAACCCGATGTTTATTCCAAGATGTATTGTAATGTACTTGAGTCATTTCATGCCCCAATGTTCCTATCGGGAAGTTTCTATAATGTAAACAAGTCAGGTCAAGTCAAGGTGGGTAACCCTCCTATTGTCTAAGGGTTAAAGTCCCCGCAGTTCTGGGGCACTAGGGTTATTAGACTCTCCTAGAGCGGTCGGCCCTAGTAGGGTTTAGTCAAGTCAGGAATTAGTATAAATAGAGAGCTAGCCTCTCTATTTATCACACAACTCATCCACACTCAATTGTAGCACATAGCTGAGGAAGAGAAAGACACTGGGGCAAGGAAGAAAGAGGTTACTGCTATCGGGATATCATCTTACTATTTTTGGGTTTCACTTTGGTGCTAATTCTATTTCTGAGGAAGTTGCGAGGTTTTCTCCATTTATGGTTTTTTCGAGGAAAAACACTGTGTTCATTATCTCTTGTGTTTGATTGTTGTGCTTGTTGTTCTCTCAGTTAAAGATCCTAATGCTATGCTAGCTTAATGTTAAAAATCTAACAAATAGATCTATTGATGCCTCTCCCTTTTGGTTCCATGGCCCAAAACGTGTCTTGTTCAACGATTCCAAAATTTAGGGTTTTGGTTAGTAAGAGGCAATGCAATTTCTGCACTAAGGGGTCAACTTGGAAATTACATTGCACTTTATATTATTCATTAGTCAATGATAGAACCAGGAGCTATATATTAGGGTGTCTAGGGTTTAAAATACAAACTAGGGTTTCTATAGTTTAGAATACAGACTAGGGATTATACTTACGAAGTAATTTGATAGTAGTCATTTGTCAATGATGACATTAAAAAATTATGCAATGTATTATACCTAAAAATATTATTTATCATTGTATAAAACTAAGGCAAGCAGGATATGAAGTAGACACAAAATAGTACTTGAAATTTGGTTTAGAAAATAATATAAGTGCATATGACATGTTAATATCATTGAGTGACATGTATATTGAAATACTGAGCTTTGGAGGATGGCTTAGTTTATCAGAATATTTTGACTAATGTAACATTCATTCATCCATTCCACCATTGATGAAAATATGGAATATAGAATTGATAATTTACTCCATGACGATGGACTCTACTCTTGAGTCTAAAACACATAGTGAATTTAAACATCACATAGGTTTCCAATCTAATGCAATGAATATGAAATTTTCAATATTTTAGTTAGTGATGTTGAAAAACACCCAGGTTCTTACTGAGGGACCTCATGTACCTATGAAGATCCATATAATATGTGACACAAAAGGATAAAAGGCACCCCAATCCACTACCACTCCCCTATTCTCTCCAAGGATGAGGATGATGATAAAGATGATGATTACAATGATGATGAAAATGGAATTAATGATGACATTGATGATGACGGTGTTGGTGTTGGTCACGGGGACTTCACTTAGTGAACATCTCACATAGCACGTGCGATCGTGGGATATTAAAGGATACCCTTAATTTCCATAGATATTGACCCAAACTCTTTTTGTTGAAACCTCCTCCCAATACTTAAAACCTCGTCCCCACCCCTTTTTATACCTCAATCCTTATAAACCACCCTACCCACCCCCACCTTAAACCCGTCATCCCCCCAATACCTGCAATATATTGGTTCAAATTTTAATAATTTTAAAACCCACAATATGAACTAACGTGATAGGATATTGGTCAACAAGTGAAGCCCCCGTGGTGTTGGTGGTGATGGTGGTGGTAGTGATGGTGAAGGAAACAATGATGATGACGAAGATAATTATTAGGACAATGATGACAATCATTACGGTGATGCTAATTATGAGGATGATAACTATGGTGAAGAGGATGATAACGAGGATGACAAGGATGATGAATATGTTGTTGATGATAAATATGACACCGCTGTTGATGATGACAACAAATATAATGATCATGTTGACAATGAAGATGATGAAGGAAAGGATGATGTGAATGATGAGAATGAGGATAATGATGGCAATGGTGATGATGATGAGGATAAAGATGATGATGAAAATGATGATAAAAAATGACAATAATGCTGGCATTGATGATGATGGTAGCGGTGTTGGTATTGGTGGTAGTGATGGTGATGGTGACAATGATGATGATGGAGACAACCATGATGACTATGATGAAAATCATGAGGGTGATGCTAATGATGAGGATGCCAATAAATATGGTGAAGGAAACTGTGATGGGGATGATAAGGATGATGAGGATGATGAAGATGATGTTGTTGATGAATATGATAGTGATAATGATGATGATGATGACAACAATGACGATAATTATGACAATGACAATGAATATGATGATAAATATCATGACAATGATGATGGTAATTAGTTTACATACATATTCAACAAAATTGTGCCCAAAATAACCATTTATAATGAATATATCCCATTCAGGAAAAAATCCTTCAAGGGGAAGACCAACCGTACCAACCCCATTTTGAAGGAAAGATTGAGGATAAGGTACTTCACAAGTGGTTTAGTGTGATATAAATGTTCATTGAAGATGATAAATTAAATGATGTTGATAAGGTAAGTCTTGTGATTATGAATATGTATGTAAGTTCTAAGGAAAATATGTTATAAGAGGCTTATGAACCCCTCACTGTGTGGGATAAAATCATGCTTGAAATGCATAACAATTATATCCATTGAAGAATCAAGAGGATTATTGCATGTGTAGTAGTAACTATGATTAGTTGATGGATGGCTAGATGAATTATTTCCACTCACTAATGGATCATTTGGACATCAAAGTGAAATACTCTAACCATGTTCTAAAGCACCAAGAGAAGTACAAGTTAGTATATGTGAATGCAAGTCTTGAATTATTTGTGGTAAATACACTCAGATATGAACACTATCTTCTTGAAAATATTGAACATAAAAACATGCTAAAGAACTACACCAATCTTCGTAGTAACTAGTGTGACTAGTAGTGAAATTGCAACACTACTAACAAATATTCAAATAAATGCAATGGATTTATATACAAAACAACATTATGTAGTCCCAACATCAATCTGTAAGGAAAAAATATGGACACATGAGAAATCACTTACAATACAACCCACAAAATTAGAGTAACAAATGGTTAAAAATGTAGAGTAACCCATTTCAAATGAGGAGCATTCACGTTTAAACTAGTTCTTCTTGGAGCTCATAATTTACCTATGAATCAAAGCTATGGGGTAGCATTTGAAAATAGAGAAAAAAATGCAAGGTTTCATTGGAGGAATGATCTTGGAGATCTAAAATTTCACTATCTCATCTCTACCATTCATCGTCCTCGTGCTTATATTCCTTCCTCAAGGAATTACGTGTTCTTCATTCACTATTGTTAGAGGGATCTTTCAAGAAGAAAAATGGCCCATCCCAAGGAGAGTGTTGAATCCCACTTTCTTCCAACCACTCTTACTAGGTAATATTACACTTTTTTGTGCTTTTCCTTGGAGGAATGATCTTGGAGATCTAAAATTTCACTATCTCATCTCTACCATTCATCGTCCTCGTGCTTATATTCCTTCCTCAAGGAATTACGTGTTCTTCATTCACTATTGTTAGAGGGATCTTTCAAGAAGAAAAATGGCCCATCCCAAGGAGAGTGTTGAATCCCACTTTCTTCCAACCACTCTTACTAGGTAATATTACACTTTTTTTGTGCTTTTCCAATGAACTAATAATATGAGTATTGTTGTCTCCCTCCATTTATTTTGTTTGAATGACATTCTTGTAGTTAATATTGTATTTATTCACTTGCATAATTTCTATTTATCATTTTATTTTAGAGTAATCTTGTGCTAGTCCCACTAACTATTGTCTATCATAGAACATACTTAGAATATGGTTTTTATCTCACTAATGCAACAAAATCCCCCAAAAAAAATTGTTTCAAGACATGTACATACAAAGGTTCAATCAAGGGAAACATTAAAAAATAGGGCAATCACAAGGTTGTGAAGAATCTAATGAACATAATTACAACATCACAATTAAAACATGTTGAAGGATAATAGAGATTTCAACCATGGGAGGAAATACAACATGAAATAGATAATAGACATTTCAACCATGGGAGGAAACACAACAAGAAATAAAGGTCAATATTGTCACATGCAACCATGCAAGGGAAGATATTGATATTTTGTACACATATGAGTAATTTATTGTTCAAATACTCACATTAACAATGCTCAAATAGTTGATGTTTGGAGGGGTGTAGCTCAAACCACAAATCCCTTAATATGAAGGACATGTTGTAAATGAAGGTCACGAATTCAAATCACCCCTGCTTACCCATGCTCTATGCCCCATCCCACTTATCAATTCCCCTAGTACAAAAAAAATATACTCAAATAGTTAGTGTATTCAATTGAGATGAAAGAGGCTATGAAAATGAAAAAGGCCATGAAAATGTGATAGATACCAGATTTGAAAATAATCATAATTTTGATGGTTGGTTTTTGGTTATTTAGTTTCTTTATCCAAATGAAAACTATTACAACATTTAAAAAAATTGTGAATGCATTCATTAAGAAATATAATATTTTCATTTCCACTTTATTAAATATAATAATACAAAAATATATTCAAATATAATATTACAGAAATGTCGTCTTAGGCGTTGACTATTTGAACATGTGAACTAGAACTATAAGGTAATCACATGCTAGCCACCCTTTGCTGGTGCTGGCTGCTGTAAATTCAGCCTTTTCGCATTGTACGGATTAGAATCATAACCTAATTTTGCAACTTACCTAACAAACAAGACAACAAACTACACAAATTAATTATTTAAATAATCCACTAAATCATCACCCAAGAACTAATTCCTAAAATTTTCAACTTATCCACCAAAAACATCAGCTCTATTACAGGTTCCAAAATGGAGAGAGCTGTTCGAGAGATGCATCGATAAAAATATTTGAAGTAAAAAATACCATATATATATATATATATATATATATATATATTCAAGTCCATACATCCACCCTACATATATATTTAGGGTTTAGCATTACATAGATTGCTCCGAGTGACGCAGCATTTATTCGAAAGCAGTGGTTATTGGGAGCATTTATTTAGTATTTAGGCTTTTCTTAGAACTCAGTTTAGTACATGGCAATGCAAACACCGCATGTCACCCAAGAGGAGGGAGGAGATAGCTTCTGGCACTGCGTCCATTGGCGCCGTGAGGATAAAATCCACCGGGTATGGATTCATTTCCTGTGCCATATAAAACTCTCAAGATTTCCCTCGGAGTTCTACTGTATGACAGAGAGTTTGGATCTGCAGATAAAATGTTACCGCTCACTCTCCCTTCAGCTCCCAGTTCCTTTGGCACTATTACTCCTTCATCTACTATTCCCGTCTTTCCCAGAATGTTTCGAAGATTCGATATCTTGGCTGTCATCTCTGCAACTGTAATCGGGTAGGGATAAACCTTCTCATTGCTTCTCTCGTATAGCCAGTGCCGTATCACTGCGTCCTGCCCTGATTCCACTCCAAGAAGACCTGCTACAAGCTGCACACAAATGACAAAGAAACAAGCAAGCCAACGGTTCAATGAAAAGCTTTCTGAATATATCAAAAATCAAAAGGCAACAATAAATATAGATAGCAACGGCTATATACAATCAAAGAATGGGGTCGCTGTCATTTAAACGGTTCTCTCAATAGGTAACAATGTTGAGAGTTTACTCGTTTTGCAGTTGGTGAGGTCAAATTTGGATTCGCGCCGACGTAACCTGTAAGACCTATGTAAGGAAGGAAATACACAGAGAGAACAAAGTTAACAGAATTGGCGTAAGGATTGAAAGGGGGAATGAGGCGATATCCTAAGGCTTCTTCAAAGAATTTCGCCCATACTTCCACTCTGAGATCTAACTGAGGTCGCGGGATCGCTTCTTTAACAGTGTCACGAATGATCCTGTATTAGATATCAGCACTCATCACCATTACCATACATTGTAAAAGCTAAAGCTATAAACAGAAAGAAATAAAGAAATTATGATTGTATGACTCTTTTTTATCATGGAAACAAAGAATATATGTCACATCTTGTAAGACAGATATACTAATAACTTGTGACTTAGTAAGGGTTTTAGAAGCCTACAGAGATGAGATGAGCTATCTTAATGATAATCCATCCTTCAAGCCTTGTCACAAGTAGACCAATTAAACATAACTTACTAAAAGATTGATCAGATTGAAGGACTGTTTAAATCAAAGATTGATCAGATTGAAGGACTGTTATCAGATTGGATTGAATGGATCAGATTACCTAACATGACCGACTTCCTGCAAGCCGAATTGCTGAACAATGTCTCGAGTTGGAGGGTCAAGATTCGCTAACTCAGAGCCAATCGGTGGAGGACCTCCTCCTGAGAGATTAGGGTCAAACTTGTCTAGCCCCTCCCCGTATATAGCCCTATTGAAGTACTCGCTCTCCAGATACTCCAAGTTTAGGGCAAAGTTTAGTATATCAGCTTCCATGGCAGTGACTGGCCCTGGATGATAGGTTCCAGTAGAGTAATAGTAATCTTCTGAACAATTTACTAAGGATTCTTCTTCTGAAACGCTAACAGCACCATCTGCTCGCAATAATAATACTAATAAGTTCCATGACCACAGAACCAGCAAGCCCAGGTGTTTAGCCATTTGATCAACAATCAGATCCCAAGAGCAGAGGATCAGGTTCCCAGTTTATATAAATACAATTGTAGCCCAGGTGTTTTGCTGACAGTTTTTTGGAATGGGCAGTTGGAAACTTTACAATCTCTGACTATTGGTTTGATTCGAATTGACTTGGTTGGTACTTTTCAGTAAGAGATTACTTCCACGATTTTTCTACTAACAGTTGTTCGAATAAATAACAAATATGTCAAAGCTGAAAGGCTGATGCTGTTTCGTCACCTACATTCAATTTTCTCATTTGGAAAGTAGTTCAGACTGTGATTTCACTAACTGCTTCGCTGAGATTGATAATTGCTCGTTACCTAATCAACTATTGATAGACATTATCGTGGTCGAGCAGCGTCCACTGGTATTTATTGTATCTAGACATTATCATGGTTGAGCCGTCCACTGGTTTTTCTTGTGCGTTGTATCTTTTATGGGTTGGTGATGTTAAATTTGGATTAGCGTGGGAAGGCATTAATTGTATCCCTGTATTGAATTATACTATTTATAAGCACCCGTTACTTTCCTCAGGATTCGATTAACCTACCTGAAGATATCGCCTACTAAACCTCATATAACAAAGTCAATATCTGAATATCAGAGTTGTTCAACGCTTTTCTCACACTATCACATTAGGTACAAAGATTAGGGCATAATAGAGATTAAATGATGTGCTTTACTATTTCTCTCAGGGTTTTCTTTTATGGAAACAAGTTTACCCAGCGTATACAATGATTGTGAGGTTTGAAAACATTTTATCTATAGAAATAATTTAGTTTGAAACTTAAACCTGAGTGGATTGTTTTGATTCTTAATTGCCTAAGTTCTAATTAGATGAGTGGATTGTTTTACGTTCTAAATGCATGAGTGGATTTTTTTTATTCTTAATTGTTTTTCTTATATGATCTTATAACCATTACTAAGTTCTAGTGCATTGTTGAAAATAAGTGGCATAATAAATTAATATATATGATAAATATAGAATTAAAATCAGTTATAAAACCATATTTTTAAATTAAAAGTATAATTTAGAAAATAAATATTTAGAATTATTTTTTACAAATTTTAAAATATTCATATATTTATAAACTTCATTTGATTCTTTATCTTTGAAAAATCATTAATTACTTTTTTTATTAATATAATGAAAATAAGTCACATGTATATGGTGACAAGGATGTACAAAGTGGCTCATCACTAGTCCATGTCACTATCTTGCTGCAATTACACATGGCTTTACTCACTTGCTACATGGAGGCGTGATGGAGGCGAAGGGGATGTTGTGATACCAGGCAATGTGTTCCCCTTGTAACCACCCACCAATGGCCTTAATGACCCTCCTTTGTTTGCAAGTATTTTGTCACCTCAGTTGGATTTGGAAAATTTGGGAGATCATGACACTTCAAGCTCGGCTTGCTCCACCACAGGCAATTTCACAACAAAAACAAATGAGAGGCTTAGGGAGATGGAAAATTCATGGAATAAGGAGGTAGTTGGGAGAATGCTAGCTGAAAATTTAGTCATTCTTCTTGCAAACAAGAGGAAACAACTAACCACCTTTGGGAATTATGTGAGAGTAAGGGAAATTTCCTCTACCAATTCAAGTTGTGTTAGACAACGTGAGAGACGAAGAATTCAGCCTCGGTTTATTTGTGAGCTTTATATGTACAAGGAAGCTTTGGTTTGGTGTTAAGGCTTCTTGTGGGCATTCCCATTTCCAACGGAGGGGGATGCAACAAACCCACATACCCCGAATTCTCCATAAAATAATGGAATCAAGAGATTCGTACCAGGCCAACATTCCTCTTCCTATGTAGCAAACAATATCTCATTGGGAAACTTGTGTGACATAGAGGCAACATGTTATTGATTTGAAAGACATTCTAGAAGAATTTCAAAACATCATCCCTGATGCAGGAGCTACTAATATGCGAGAGATGAAATATATGAAAATAGTCATGTTGTTTTGGAACTTAAAAAGCCTATTGTGGAAAGCCTTGATGGACACTAGCATAGAGAAGCACAAAATCATGTTCCATTTGGATAAAATGGAGGATAGACAACAATTTATTATTAGGGAAATTATTGGGCTTGGGGCCAAACTTATCGTTTTGGTGAAATCCAAAACATGCATGGTCTTTAAAGAGAGGGCTCTAGGGAAACCCAATTCAGTTTCTTTAGCTCCTGAAAACTCCCCTCGTCAATCCAACACTACTCCTTCAGCATCAAAGGTTCCAACTGTTTCTATTTTCTAAGATGATTAGCTTACTAGATAGATCTTTAGATTATTTTCGTTATGTAGAAGCTCTTAATATCCTAAAGAGACCTTTTAAGTATCTATATCATGTTATTAGTCATCCAAGTCAATACTTTAAATATTTGGACAATGACTCTAATAGTTTAGCTGACTATTTTGGTTCTGGTCTATTATGGAAAAACAATAACAAACTAACATTTTATAGTTAATTTGGTTTCCCAAATATAAGGCCATCCACATTGAATAAAATAATAGTTTATCAAACTAAAAAAAAAGGCATATTAGCTAATACTCTGTAGTTAAGCATTTATGATAATTAATTTTAAACTCTTTTATAATCATAATAATCACATTTATCTCCCTTATATTGATGATAAAGATGACAATAATCAGATACCAAAAAACACACTTAACTTCCTTAAAATAACAAACATAAAACGGCCATAATCATTTTTTTCATATCACATTTATCATAAATATTATATTAATGACCATATTTAATTAATAAATTTTTTTTTAAATCTATGATAATTAACTTCAAGCTTTCACAATAATCACGGTTAAATTCCATAATAACCTTAAACATTACCCCGTGTTTATTGGCTTGCATTCCATTAGCAACTAATAACTGCATCATGATAGCATGTATGTAATAACTCATAATTGTCACAATTACTTTCTATTAACTCATTGTTTTGTTCTTTTCAAAGGGGATTTTTCATATATTGGTAAGTATAACTTCTAAGTGCGAGCCAAGAGAATGACGTGATTGGCCAATCATTTTTGGTGAAATATTTTTCTCTACGGGGATTTATCATAGTATTAGAAGGTGCGTGTAAGATGGGATTTGACACAATTATTTAATTATATACACGTGTTATATATTTATTTATTTATTTATTGTGATTTGTCATTTTTTAAAGTATTTATTTATACGGAGATTTGTTATATTGTTAGAAAACTATGTAAGATGGATTTTGTTACAATTATTTAATTATTTAATTATTTAGAAAGTAAAATCTAATATAATGATTACATATATATTAAGAATAACTATTTTACTTCATAATTAATAAATGAATGCAACTTTTGTCTTTTTGTAGGATTTGTGAGTGTTATCATTTACAATATGCTTCATGTTGATTGTATAGAATTAGGACTCATTCTCTGGACTTGTGAGTTACATCAAGTCCTATGTATACTCATATGATTGAGCTTGTGATGTTGTATTGTTAGTCTTATGAGTAATATCAAGACTATATACTTGTGAGTAATATCAAGTCTGTGAACTTGTGTGTAATATCAAGTTAGTCTTGTGAGTAATATCAAGACAATAGACTTGTGAGTAATATCAAGTCCTACCAATATCCTCATTCTTTGAGGTGGAATACTTTACTTGTTAAAGTGGTTATACTATGTGATGTATTAGTAGTCATGGTCATTGATTGATATATGTCTCCTTTAGGGATTATCTACCCCTAGAGTGGTCTACTTTAGCATGTGATTATATGGCCCAGGTTAATATGATATGATCATCGGTATGGAATAAATTCTTCTGAGTATGATATGATATGATGGTTAATTAATGATAATGAGATAAAGCATAGAGAAAGATAATGAATTTAAATTGCACATGTATGCCTCAAGTGAACTCAGATTATGAAGACCTCAGTTAAGCCTAAGTTGTAAATAAATAATGCGTCAGTTAAAGAAGGAACTTATCCTTAATTCATGCGAAGTGTTTATGCATGGGTGACACTGATTGTGAAGTACTAAAGAATTTCAGTTAGTCTCCTAAATTTATGGTCATACATTCAATTGAAGATTGAGTTCAATTTAGTTTGTTCACTATCAATTTATTTAGTTCACATTCAGTTCAAGATAGTTAGCATCTGTTTAAAGCTAAATAAAGAAGGAGGGCGGATATCTTGTGCATGCAAGAGTAATTAAAGTGTTAGTTTGACACTGGAGCTTAGGAGGGTGCTAATGAGGAGTTATAGTGCATGCTACTCCTAGTGAATGCACCATGTGTTGATCTTAGTGTGTTACTGAGCCTCCTATTTTCCCCCTCCTGTATGCTAGGTTTTTTGGCTTATTATTAATATGCTAGGCATATGGCAAGTTCAATACACAATTCCATACACTTGTTTTTGCAAGGTTGCATTGGGTCTCTCTTCTCTACTACTGTGGTGATATATCTTATCGGGAAATCTTATTATGTGTTGTAAACCATTCTTTGCAAATCTATCTATCATACTCAAAGAATTGTTGGGTTTTTCATCCTCCGTGTTTGGAGGGTTTTCCCAGGGTATATCTTGTCTCTTACGGTTGATTATTTTATGTGGCTACTTTATTGATGATATTCATATGTTGCTGATATAAAGTTTATTATGTGGTTGATATAAAGTTTATTATGTGGCTAATATAAAGTTTCATAAGTGTTGAAATTGTTTAATAAAAGTTTTAAAATTCAAGTAGCTTTGATTTTGCTCAAACATTAACATGGTATCGGATCATAGGGTGTGAAAGAGCTTAATTTTTTGCAAAACTCTAAGCCTCCATAGATCTTGAAGAATTGAGTAAAATATTGCAGCCATGACATAGATCTCCATTCAACTAAAAGACTGCCTTGAAGGTACTTCCAACTTCAACACATGCAATGTAAGAGTGTTGAATATTCTTGAGGAGCATGATCTTGATTCATTCGTGACTTTGGTGGTAGAGGAACCTACCACTAATACATCAAGAATAAATTACAAGAAGAATCAAGCAAAGGAAAATAGTATTATATATGACTCTATGAAGGAAAATCTCATGTCGGTGATCACACCATTGAAGATGGAAAATGAGTGTTTTGAAACACTTATGAACTTGTATGAGAAGAAATATACCACTCAAAAGAGAGATTTGAAGAAAAAAATGTGCAACCTAAAGATGGAGAAAGATGATAATGTAACATCTTTCTTCTCAAATATTTCACAAGTGAGAGATCAACTAGAAAGCATCGGTGTGGTGGTGGATGACGACAACCTTCTTCAAAACTCCATCGATGGGATCCCTTCCTCATGGGCGAATTTATCAGCAGCAGTAAATGGAAGAGAAGAGAAACCCAACTTCGAGATATTATGGCATGACTAAATTGAAGAAGAAGGGCACATCCTAAGAAAAACACATGCACTAAAGAATAGAATCTTTCCCTCACAACAAGAATGAAGAAAGGGAGGAAGCCATTTGCTCCCAATAAGTTCTTCGATGTAAAGAAGAAAGAGTTCACCAAGATTTTCGACAAATCAAAAGCTAACTTCTCTTACTGTGGGAAGAAAGGTCACTTTACAATAGAGTTGAATAAAAAGAAAATGAATGAATGAAAGTTGCATGCTTCTACCATCGTAGAAGAAAAGAATGCGCTCGAGGAGAAAGAGACAAGGAGGGAGTATTATATTGTCTCTGCTTTGTTTGGATATATCATCACATGTGAATATACATGGTTGATTGTCAGTGGTGCATCCATGTACGTGTCAGGATTCAAGGGTGCAATCTCCAACATAAAAGAAAATAAGTTTACATGCACGGTTGAGTTAGGGGATAACTCTACATATTTGATCCAAAGTGTTGGATATGCATCCTTCTAGATGATTTTGGGAGATGTGCTACATATGGAGAACATTATTTATGTCCTAGGATTGAAGAAGAACCTACTCTCATTCTCAGTTCTTGAATGTAAGGGCTTCCGAGTCATCTTCATGGAGAATCAAGCCTACATATGGTCGAAGAACCAGAACATTGATACTATTACTGTCATTGGAATTCAAGAGGGAGGACTTTACAAGGTCCCAGGAAAGTATATTTCACACTTGGTACATCATACTATCATCCCATGGAAGCTTTGGCATAGGAGGCTTAGTCACCTCCACTTTAGAGAACTACCCGGTTTGCAGTGCATGGTGAAAGGTATGCCTAGTTTTGATTCTATACATGATAGTGTATGTCAGGGTTGTACGTAATGAAAGAATGTTAAAAATAAGTTTCCTAGCAACCATACTATATTTAAAGGGATTTTATATTTAGTACACTTATATGTATGTGGTCATGTCATGTCCCCAACTAAATAATTTCCAAATAAGATTACTTGCAAATAATGTTCCACCAACCTACTAGTTCCCTAGCTTGAGATGGAGACATAAATTTTTTAATAAGCGTACATGGGACCTAAAAGGACTTTAGTTTACCATATTCACATTTACGTGGGTCAGATAAATGATAAATGCTAAGAAAATAAGGTGGCATGGGTTCATGAATACACTTGGAATCTTGTGGAGCCTTTGGATGAGTAGATTCCCCACACACTTGGCATGATCTTCATTCAATTTCGAACACATGGTTAATGTAACGTTATTGGAGCGTGATGTGGTGTCAAATAACATATAATGAGACAAGGAATTTGAATAGGTAAAGGAGAGTAACTCCCATGGAAGAGGAAGAGACTAGAAGACAAAGTGTGCCACTTGGAAGGAGATTACATGCACTCTATGACACCAAATGATGAAAGATTCTATGACAAGTATGGAAAATTCAGACCTGAGTGCAGACATATGAAAAATATGACATGATAGGGATAAAAATATCCACCAAGAGGTTGAATTTGGGAGTTAGAGGCATCCATTCAAATTGGGGAAAGAATTGGAGCATGAATAGGAAGGCAAGTGTCATGAGAGTTACTAAACCACTAAGATGAGTTGGAGGAATCCCATGGAGGGAAATTCAACCTTAGAAGGCCTCATAAATTTAATAAAAGGATGTCATGAGTAATGAGAATGTATTTTGATCATTTTTTAATTGTCCTTTGGCATTTTGGAGAGATTTTCCTTGTCCATTGCACAATGAGTGTTCACTCTCCATGCTTGTGAACCAATTTTGAGGGAGTTGGATTCCTTTCCAAGTTGGTTGATGGAGAGGCCATTCAGAACTCTCATTGGATATTAATGAAGGATTTTTAGTTTTTTTTTAAGGATTATACAATCAAATTTTCAGCTATTCCCCTATTCTCTCATTCATTATTCTCCATTCCCCCACACTCTCATGTTGAGGGCACACTTGTTAGAGTGGTGCTTGAGCTTTGATGAGTATATTTGGTGCCCAATATATGAAATATGATGTATGCATTTGTAATATATTTTCCATATCCTATGTAAGTATAAATATCAGAAATAAATGTATGAAAGGATTGCATTCCCATGCTCTTGAATAACTAGTTTTCATGGATTTGGATTCAATATTGAAGTAGCTTTGTATCATATTTGTATGAGGAAATTTATATGAGTTTGATTATGTTGGGGAAGCCATATATTATGTAATTCTATGTAATTTCAATCCCATATTGTATGCAGCAATATATCCAAGAAACTCATGTGTGAAAAGGTTGCATTCTCATGCCATTGTATCACTAGTTTTCATGGATTTTGGTTGCAATCCAAAAGCAGTTTTATACCATATTTGTATGAGGGATATTCTATGAGTTTTATGATGTTGTGATAGGAATATATGATGTATTACTCTGTAATTTCCTTTCCATATTATCTATGGCTCGAAATCCAAGAAACCCAAGTGTGAAAATCATGCATTCACATGCCATTAAATCACAAGTTTCCATGACTTTGGCTTCAATCTTGAAGGAGTCTTGTATCATGATTGTATGAGTTTTTTCCTCTGAGTTTTATGTTGTTTGGGAATACATTTGTATTATATATATTACCACCATGTTTCATATTACTCTCATAACCATATATTCTATTTTTCATGTGTCAAAATCAATCTAGTAATGTAATTTCCCTTTTAAAAGCAATTTCCATGAAAGTTACCCTACAAATGTTTCAAATAATAATTTGTTTGCATAAATTAATAACCATGATTAAGGAAATACATTGATGTCTGATACTCATTCCCATATATTTTTCTTAAATTTGGGAGGTTCGTACTTGAGTTGGAGATCTAGTTTGGCCTTCACCCTTGGGGGGGGTTCTGGACAATCTACTAGTAAAATTGCATTGTTTCTCCTTATCCCCAAACCAAGATGTAGAGACCTAAAGTATGATCCAAAGTTTCCATAGAACATTTTGGGATTTTTTAAGACTCACCGTACCCTTACATTTAAAATTTGATACCATTTTGAGTCAGTTGGAACCCCATACAGTCTTAACTAGGAAAGCTCAAAATTTGCATGAATTGAACTTTTCTCCAAAATTCCAAGTAGGGACGTTATAGTGGTACTAATTAATGGTATTGGAACCTATTGAAGTTATGGATGATAGATATGAATTTATGAAACTCATTAAGTCATATTTTGATGATAAGACCAAGCAACTTATGTAAGGGTTTGAATTGATGGCTAGCCAACTTAGGGGTAAGCTAGCAATAGGGGGTAGTAGTAGTTTCCATCATTGAGAAACATATATGAAAATTATTTTTGGAGGATTTGATTATTGGTTGTATGTATTTAGACACAATTAGGAATATTTGAATTCATTAAGTAACAATCAGTAATCTAAAAGTATGGAGGAGACCAAGGAGTCACCAAGTTCTATGGGTGGTGAAGTAGAAAAAGTATTACATCAAGAGGATCAAAAGTCACTCCCAAGTGACTTTGAAAAAGATGAGAAAACATCACATGAGAAAGAATAATAGTACCTTGAAACTATTGAATATCATTCCAAGACACATTATACTATGGACATGGACCAAAGGGAATCTACTGATGGATGCTTGAACTGTGAAGGAATACCTACATATGGGTGCTCGCAACTCTATGTTGCTGACATAGAGATCAGATATGAAAATGTTATTGCAAGCCAAATTTCTCATGAGCATAAAGATGAAGACCTTGTAGCATCTAATGAATAACCAATATCAACTTCCCCATCACCACTTGAGCTTCAAGAAGTTGATCAAATCAAGCAGAAAGAAGAAGAGGAGGTTCAATCTCATGAACCATCCTTCATTGAAGGGTCTTTGAACATGAGTGAAGGGAATATCCATGAGGCCCTTAGAACACTCTATGACACTATAGCATTGTTGTCAAATTCTTGTTGGGAAATTTCTTCATTGGAGGAGCGATCCTTCCTTAAATACATGGAAAAGATTCAAAGAGCAATGTGCACAATCATAGGTAATTTCATGGCTTTGCTTTTTTATAGAAACAATTTGGTTGAGATTAATGAATGGTTACATGAAGCATAATTGAATAATAATGAGGATAATAATAAGCTCAAAACTAAAAATGACCAACTTCTTAAGAGGTTGCAACATACTTGTTCATCCTCCTATGTTTCAGATTGTCATATGGTAGATTGCTTGGAGGATTCTCATGGCATGAGGGATCATGAGAAACATGGAAAATTGCAGGTTCTTGATGTGTTTTAATATGATATTGATGAGATCCAATCACGTGTTGTGGTGGAATAAGAACTTGAGTTTCCTCTTGAAAATGGTTACACATTTTTTGAGGAAATGCATGATTCCACTACCTTGGAACCAACATATGAGTAAAGTGTCACACTTTTGAGGGATATGCATGTTCCTACCCCTATGGATCCTTCACATGATGAAAAATTTTCACTGTCTAATCCTTTGTGTGAGTTGGTTCTTTCTCCTACATCCTACACTTTCACATTTTGCGGCATTCATCCTAACGAAGTATGGGTGAAAGGTTTCTTTTTGATGGTGCCACATGAGGAGTATGGGATTCCTATCTCTCCTTTTGATGATGATATGAATAGAGTGCCATCATATTTACATTTGCAGAAGCATCCTTTGTTACATTATGAGATATATATATTCATGGGTGTATTGATGAGACTTCTTTGAGCCACTTGAAGTCTTTATTCCTTCTTTGCTCCTTATTTGGTTCAGATTTTGGTGGAGGTTCTTCATTCACTTCTTGGATGAAAGAACACATGGATGATTATCTTGATGCACATTCTATTATTTTGGAGTAGCATTATGGGACATGAGATCCTAACCTAGGTCATTGGGGAAGATATGATATAATGCTTGATGCTTGTGTGTATGGGCCACATGATGATCTACTTACTTGGATGTACATGCACTTTCATGATTATTTGATGAGGTACCTTCTTGATGTACATTTGTATGATGTTGTTATGTTATTTCATTATCTATATTGTGTACTCATGATGTTTGGCAGGGTGCAATACAAGAAATGGGATCCTGGTATTGCTTGGATTCAATTTTGAGGGACATTGCAATTTTGGGTGCAACACATGGTATGGGAGATTGATTCACCACTTGAGAATGTGATTGTAATCAGAGTAGTGCAACAACAAGAATTGTGGATCCTCTCTGAAATTTTCTTAATATATTAAAAGACTCAAAGTTGGATAACTCAGTGCCAACTTCAAATAATTATAGAGGAGAAAAAAAGGGGGTTGAAAGTTCAGAAAGGTTTCCAAATTATGGAGGTAAAGACTATTTGTGCAAATTTTGTTTTGATGGAATTAATTAATCTTTATGTGTTTAGGGGTGATTTCACAGGAGATATCAATATGAAAAATCCAAATCTCTTTACTTTTGGAAACACAAAATTGAAGTACATGAGTGCCCCTACTCAAATGGAAGCTAAATAAAATTGGAGCATAACCATAAGAGAGCACTTAGTGCTATGGAAGGAGTACCAAGTGAGGATATCACTTAGGAAGATGAACAAATTTTGCAGAAAAAAAACCTGGAATTGCTTGATGACAAGAAATCTTGAGTAGGGAGGACTATCATGTCCCCAATTAAATAATTTCCAAATAAGACTACTTGCAAATAATGTTCCACTAACCTACTAGTTGCCTAGGTTGAGATGGAGACATAAATTTTGTAATAAGGGGATATGGGACCTAGAATGACTTTATTCTACCATATTCACATTTAAATAGGTCACATAAATGATAAATTCTAAGAAAATAAGGTGGCATGGGTTCATGAAGACACTTGGAAGCTTGTGGAGCCTTTGGATGACTAGATTCCCCACACANGAAAACATGGTTAATGTAATGTTATTGGAGGGTGATGTGGTGTAAACTATCATATAATGAGCCAAGGAATTCGAATAGGTAATATTATATTAACTCCCATGGAAGAGGAAGAGACTAGAAGACAACGTGTGCCACTTGGTCGAAGGAGAATCCATACACTCTATGACAAAAAATGATGAAAATTTCTATGAAAAGTATGACAAATTCAGGCCTGATTGCATACATATGGTAAATATTACATGACAGGGATAAAAATATCCACCAAGAGGTCAAATTTGGGAGTTATAGGTATCATTCGAATTGGGGAAAGAATTGGAGCATGAAGAGGAAGACAAGTGTCATGAGAGTTACTAAACCACTAAGATGCGTTGGAGGAAAAATAGACCTTAGGAGGCCTCTTGAAGTTAATAAAAGTATTGCATGAGCAATTAAAATTTATTTTTATCATTTGTGAATTTGCCTTTGGAATTTTGGAGATATTTTTCTTTTCCATTGCACGATGAGTGTTCACTCTCCCTACCTGTGAACCAATTTTGAGGGAGTTGGATTCCTTTCCAAGTTGGTTTATGGAGATTCCATTCAGAAATATAATTGGATATTAATGAAGGATTTTTATTTTCAGGTTGAAGGACCATATAGTAGAATTCTCATCTATTCCCCTATTCTCCCATTCCTTCTTCTCCATTCCCCCACACACTCATGTTGAGGGTGCACTTGTTGGAGTGGTGCTTGTGCTTTGCTAAGTACATTTGGTTAAAAAGATATTAAATATTATGTATGTATATTTAATATCATGTACATATCCTCTGTAAGTAGAAATATCACAAATACATGTATGAAAGGCTTGCATTCCAATGCTCTTGAATAACTATTTTTCATGGATTTGGCTTCAATATTGAAGTAGCTTTATATTATATTTGTTTGAGGCCATTTATACAAGTTTGATGATTTTGGGAAAGCCATATATTATTTAATTCTATGTACTTTCATTCCCATATGCTATGCAGCTCGAAATTCAATAAAATCATGTGTGATAAGCTTGCATTCTCATGCCATTGTATCACTAGTTTTCATGGATTTTGGCTTCAACCCTGAAGTAGTTTTATACCAAATTTGTATGAGGGATATTCTTTGAGTTTGATGACGTTGTGATAGAAATATATGATTTATTAATATTTAATTTAATTTCCATATTATCTGTGTCTCAAAATCCAATAAACCCATGTGTGAAAAGCTTGCATGCACATGCCATTGAATCACTAGTTTCCATGACTTTGGCTTCAATCTTGAAGGAGTCTTGTATCAGAATTGTATGATGGTTTTCATATGTATTTTATGATTTTGGGGAATAAATTTGTATTCTATATATTACCACCATGTTTCATATTACTCATAGAACCATATATTCTACTTTTCATGTGTCAAAGTCGAGCTAGTAATGCAATTTCCCTTAAGCAATTTCCATGAAAGTTACCCTACAAATGTTGCAAATCATAATATGTTTGCAGAACTTCATAACCATGATTAAGGACATAAATTGATGTCTGATACTCATTCTCATACTTTTTTATTAAATTTTGGAGGGTCGTACTTGAGTTGGAGAGCTAGTTTGGCCTTCACCCTTCGGGGGATTTCAACACAATTTACTAGTAAAATTGCATTGTTTCTCCTTAGCCCTAAACCAAGATGCAGAGATATAAAGTATGATATAAAGTGTCCATATAACATGTTGTGGATTTTTAAGACTCACTATACCCATACATTTAAAATTCAATACCATTTGGAGTCATTTGGAACCCCCTACAGTCTTAACTAGGAAAGCTCAAACATTGCCCGAATTGCACTTTTCTCAAAAATTCTAAGTAGGGACATTACAGATCCCATGTCAACCCCCTCCTTGAGTGGATATATTTAATATGTACTATTCATTGATGGTTTCTCCCATAAGTCTTTGATTTATTTTATGAAAGCCAAGAGTAAAACCTTCAGTAAGTTTGAATAATTTGAAGCCTTATTAGAGAATCAGACAAGTAGGCACATTTGTGCTTTGAGGTTTTAAAATGGTGTAGAATTTGAATCAAATGATTTGAATAATTTTTTTAGCGATGGAGGGATCTGTAGACAATTATCAGTTCCATACAACCCTCATCGAAATGGGGTTGCAGAGAGAAAGAACATAACTACTTGTGAGTATGCAAAAGATATGCTACATAATAAATATCTATCTACTAATTTGTGAGAAGAAGCTACAAGTACATCAATGTACATTTAGAATACAAGTATGCATGCACTACTTAATGAAAAAACACCTGAATAGGTGTTCACTAGCGAGAATCTAGACATATCACACCTCTGAATATTGGGATGTCCTGTATATGTACACATTCCAAAAGAAAAGAGAACCAAGATGGAACCTTCTCGCAAGAAGGGAAATTTTGTGGGATACAGTGAGACCTCCAAATCATTCAAAATATATGTACCTAGTGAGAGACATATTGAGGTTAGTCATGATGTGACTTTCCATGAGGAATTTGCTTTCAATAAATCAAAATATATTGAATGTGAGATTGAGGGGCATGAGTATCCTATATCAGAAGTACTTGATTATTCTTCCTCTTCTGATGTTCAAAAGGACAATCCACCAAAGCATTCAGAGTTACCTGTCATTGATGAACCGGTTGAGCTAGTTAATGAACCTCCTACAAAGAATAGGGAAGCATGGTGTCGATATGTACTGGAAGATGTTGAAAATCATGGAGCACCAGTGGGCTCTACCAGAGAGTGCAAGCAACCTGATAGATATTCATGATATATTTCACTGATGAGTGACAACATTGACTCAAAAATTTCATCATATGAAGAAGTTGTAGGGAAAAAAATGTCAAAATATGTTGTGATAGAAGAATATCAATCTATACTGAAGAATGATGTTTGGAAAGTTGTTCCCAGACATGAAAAGAAGTCAATTGTTACTTCTAATGTATTTATAAGATAAAGCATGTTGTAAATGGCAGTGTGGATAAATACAAAGCCATATTTTTTTCTCTAGGTTTCTCTAAAAAAGAGGGCATTTATTACGAGGAGACATTTTCTCCTATGGATAGATATACTTCCATAGATATGTAATTTCACTTGCATCGGTATTGGGTTGGAAGCTTCATTAGATGGATGTGAAAATGGCCTTCCTCAATGATGAGGTTGAGGAAAATGTTTACATTGAGAAACCTAAGGGATTTGTGATTCATGGGAAGGAATCCCATGTGTGCATGTTGAAGAAATCCCTGTATGGGTTAAAGCAATCTCCGTGATCTTTGTATGCAAGAATAGATGGCTACCTTCAGAAACTGGGTTTCTAGAAGAGTGAAGCATATCCAAACTTGTACTTTAAAGTAGTGGAAAACTAACCCTTAATACTAGTTATGTATGTTGATGATCTATTCCTCACTAGAGAGGAAAGATTGATTGTTGAGTGTAAGAGGGAGATTACCTCATAGTTTGAGATGAAATAATTAGGTCTAATGCACTAATTTCTAGGCCTTGAGATATGGCAAAGAAACGATGAGATATTTTTATCTTAAGGGAAGTACATTGTAGACATATTGTAGATATTTGGCATGGTGGATTGTAAATCCATGAGTACTCCAATGGTTTATGATTTAAGAAAACTTCATGAGACTAAGACTGGATCGGATCAGTAGACCCCACTCTTTACAGATACTTAATTGGATTGTCGATGTACCTAATGCACTCGAAGCTATACATTTTCTATGCAGATATTATTTTGAGTCACTTAATGGAAGATCGTAAACATGGACACTAGTTGCAACAAATAATGTTTTGAGGTACCTTTGTGGTATGATGGCTTATGGAATGAGGCATAGCTCTAGTGGATGGTTATTATTACTTGATATACTGACTCCAATTAGGGTGGAAACATTGTTGATCAAAAGAGCACTTCCAGGTACTATTTCAGCTTAGGTTCTGCTATGATTTCTTGGTCTAGTAGAAAGAAGGGTTCCATTGCCAAGAGTACTGTTGAAGCTGGATACATTACAACTAGTATTGTTTACAGAGAAGCAGTGTGGCTAAGAAATCTATTTGGAGGATTGTTCCATGAAAATATTGAACCTACAGTGATTAGGTGTGACAACTAGAGTTGTATAAAGATTTCCAAAATATAGTGTTTCACGACAAATTGAAACACATAGAAATGAAGTACCAATTCATTCGAGACATGGTCCATAAAGGTATTGTAAAGGTTCAGTTTCTTGCCACTAATGAGCAGATTGTAGATGTGTTGAAAAATCCTCTATCTATGATGAAATTCAAACACCTCCAAGATAATCTTGGTATGGAAAAGAATGTCTCCCTCCTTGAGAGGGAGTGTTGATTGTATAGCACCGGGATTCATTCTACGGACTTGCAAGTAATATCAAGTCGAACTTGTGAGTCATCTAATCGAGCCCTATGTATCCCCATATGATTGAGGTGGTGATGTTGTATCATTAGTCTTGTGAGTAATATCAAGACTATAGAGTTGTGATTAATATCAATTCTATGAACTTATTTGTAATATCAAGTTAATCTTGCGAGTAATATCAAGACAATAGACTTGTGAGTAATATCAAGTCCTACCAATACCCTCATTCTTTGAGGTAGAATACTTTACTTGCCAAATTGGTTATACTATGCGATGTATTAGTAGTCATGGTCACTTAATGCTATAAGTATCCTTTAGGGATTAGCTACCCCTAGAGTGATCTACTTTAGCATGTCATTATATGGCACACAATAATATGATGTGGTAATTAGTATGGAATAAATTCCTCTGAGGGTGATATTATAAGATGGTTAATTAATTAATACATGTATGGACCATGCAATATTTAATTAATTTTAATGAGATAAAACATAGAGAAAGATAATGAATAATAATTGCACATGTATCCATCAAGTGAACTCTAATTATAAAGGCCTGAGTTAATCCTAAGTTGTAAATAAATACTGTGTCAGTTAAAGAAGGAACATATCCTTAATTCATGCACGATGTTTGTGCATGGGTGACACTGATTTTGAAGTAGTGAAGACTGAGTCAGTTAGTCTCATAAATTTATGGTAATACATTCAGTTGAATATTGACTTTAGTTCATTTAGTTCACAATCAATTCATTCAATTCACATTCAGTTCAATATAGTTAGCATCCAATTAAAGCTAAATAAATAAGGAGGGCACATATCATGTGCATGAAAGAGTAACATAAGTGTTAGTTTGGCATTGGAGCTTAGGAGGGGGCTACTGAAGAGTTATAGTGCATGATAATTCTAGTGAATGCACCATGTGTTGATCTCAGTGTGTTACTGAGCCTCCTATTCATCGGCTTCTTCATGCTAGGTGTTTTGGATTGTTATTAATTTGCTAGGCATATGACAAGTTCAATACACAGTTGAGTACAGTTGTTTTCGTAGGGTTGCATTGGGTCTCTCTTCTCTATTGTTGTGGTGATATATCTTATCAAGAAATCTTATTATGTATTGTAAACCATTCTCTGCAAACATATCTATCATACTCAAAAAATTGTTGGGGTTTTAATCCTCCGTGTTTGGAGCGTTTTCCAAGCGTATATCTTGTCTCTTATGGTTGATTATTTTATGTGCTTGATTTTTTGATGAGATTCATATATGCTAGATTTTATCATTTAAGCAATATGATCTTAGGATCTTATCTAAGAGAATAACATGCACAACAATAATCACAAGAGACAAGATACACAAAGAATTTTCCTCGAGGAAACCATAAAGGAGAAAACCCCACAACGTCCTCAGAGATAGAATGAGGACCAGTAGCAAAAGTAAAACCTGAAAACTTAAAGATGATCTGAGACAACTGATCTCTCTCACTTGTGCCGGCACTTCCTCTCTCACTCATGTGCTCCAGTTGAGTGAGTGTATATATGACAAATAGAGAGGCTCACTCTCTATTTATACTAGTTTCTGACTTGACAATTAGTTACCAAGGCCGACTTCTCTATGAGAGTCTAATAACCCTAGTGCCCCTAAACTGTGGGGAATTTTCCCCTCTGATCAACTAGGTGGGTTAACCTCAACTCAATTGTGGGGACTATTTTCCCGACTTACAACGTAAGGTTAACCTCATTGACTTTACATGACTTTATTATATTAATGAATCTACCGATAGGAACATCGGGGTATAATGAAATACAATATATAAAATATACAAGTGAACACATTCTAAAGTTACAAATACGTCAACAATATGTTTATGATATAAAGTTTATTATGTGGGTGATATAAAGTTTCATAAGTGTTGAAATTGTTTGATAAAAGTTTTAAAGTTCAAGCATCTTCTATTTTGCTCAAATATTAGCATGGTATTAGAGTGTAGGGTGCGAAAGAGCTTAGTTTTGTACAGAAACCTAAGCCTTCATAAATCTTGAATAATTGAGAAAAAATATTGCATCCATGACATAGATATTCATTCAATGAAAATATCCCCTTGAAGGTACTTCCAACTTCAACACATGGAAGGTAAGAATGTTGAATCTTCTCAAGGAGCGTGATCTTGATTCATTCATGACTTTGGTGTTAGAGTATCCTACCAAAAATGCAGCAAGAATAAATTACAATAAGAATAAAGCAAAGGAAAAGAGGATTATATATGACTCCATGAAGGACAATATCATGTCGGTGATCACACAATTGAAGACAGAAAATGAGTGTTTTGAAACACTTATGAACTTGTATGAGAAGAAAGATCCCACTCAAAAGATGGATTTGTAGAACAAATTGTGCAAACTAAAGATGGAGAAAGAGGAGAATGTAGAATATTTCTTCTCAAATATTTCATAAGTGAGATATCAACTAGCAAGCATCAATGTGGTGATGAATGGCGATGGCCTTCTTCAAACCACCATCGATGGGATCCCTTCCTCATGAGTGAAATTCTTAGCAACAATAAATGGAAGATAAGAGCAACCCAAATTTGAGAGATTATGGCATGATTGCATTGAATAAGAAGGGAACATCCTAAGAAAACCATCATGCAATAAAGAATAGAATATTTCCCTCACAACAAGAATGAAGAAAGGGAGGAATCCATTCGCTCCCAAGAATTTATTCCATGTAAAGAAGAAAGAGTTCACCAAGAAATTTGACAAATAAAAAATAAATGATTTTACTATGGAAATTAAGGTCACTTTGCAAGAGAGTGCGATAAAAAAAGAATGAAGGAAATTTTATGCTTCTACCACCATAGAAGAAAAGAATTCACTCGAGGAGAAAGAGACAAGGAGGGTGTATTATATGGTCTCTACTTTGTCTGGATCTATCATCACATGTGAAGATACATGGATGATTGACAATGGTGCATCCAAGAACATGTCATGATTGAAGGGTGTAATCTCCAACATAAAAGAAAAGAAGTTTACATGCATGGTTGAGTTAGGGGATAACTCTACATATTCGATCCAAGGTGTTGGATATACATCTTTCCAACTAAGCTCGTGAGATGTGATACATATGGAGGACATTATTTATTTCCTAGGATTGAAGAAGAACCTAGTCTAAGTCTCAGTTCTTGAATATAATGGCTTTCGAGTCATCTTCATGGAGAATCAAGCCTACATATGGCTGAAGAACCAGAACATTGATACTACTACTATCATTGGATTTCTCTTGATGTATATGTAACTTCGGAATGTATTCTTCCATGTATATTGTAAATCGATGTTTATTTCGGGATGTTTCTATTATGTATCTGAGTCATGTGGTCATTCCCCGATGTTCCGATCGGGAGGATTATTAAAGTAAACAAGTCTTGTCAAGTCATTAGGTAAGTCCCCACAGTTTCGGGGCACTTGGGTTATTATACACTAATTAAGGTGTAGGCTCGAGTAAGTAATTGT
>LPNX010383960.1:0-132993 GCA_001517045.1 Pseudotsuga menziesii
TAAATTTCATCTATAATTTGGATGAGCTAGCTTTCATACTTACAGTGCCTTTTACTCACACTTTGTCGTTTTTTTCTGGTTGCGTACTGAGGGGATGTTACAAATCTCCTGCAAAGGACCAACCAAACTGGTAATGCCAAGGGTGTAAGTAGGACCCATGAAGGTAAGAGTTTGATTATGACGAATTCCAAGGAGTGGTAAACGTAAGAGACCTCGTACCATGTGGATATTTGAATGTTATATTGCATTAATATAGAAAGGTGTCATGCCTGTATATGTTGATGATATTGATTATAGTACTGTATCCTATATGAAGTAGTCATGATTAGGCCATGCATGGTATGTTGAATGCATAGTATTCCTGAATCAATGCAAGGTAGCATTGAATGGATATGCATTAAAAAAAAATTATGAATCTTGTAGTCATGCATTGAATGGATACATATGAAGGGTGTGAGTGACTGATTGCATAAGTATAGGTGCAAATGTTGTGATGCATTTCATGAATGCATTGAGATGAGTGCATGTGATATTATGAATAACTAATGGCTGAAATGATGAATTGATGACAATTCAGGAACCATTTCAAAGACTGTTATGAATGCAGGATTGTAAGTGCATAAAGAGGATAGTCATGATCAATTGGCTGTCGGAAATGCTCTGTGGAAGGGCAAGGTGGTACAAATGATACGCTTGTGAAGTAAGGAGTATCTAAACATTTCATTTAATTTGCATAAATGATGTGACTATACCTTGCAAATCTTAGTATGATAATGATTACGTGAAGTAAATGAGCTTTGATCATATTGATGTGATTAACAGCTGGAAGTATTTGAATTTTTTAAATTTTGAAGATGCTTCAGTGATGGTTGCAGCAATGAAAAGGTTATATGTATCTAGACTTACCAAGTGTTTGGTTGATTGAAGCTCAGGTTTCAGGTAGATTACTTGGAGCATGGAAATGAGAGTAAGACCATGACAAATGTTGGAATCTACCATGTGAAAGAGCGAAACCTTATGAGAAGAGTCTCATGGCTGTGAAAATAGTTGGTATGCATAATGGGTTGTTAAATTTGAATTGTGAATTTGGGATTTAAGAAATTGCTGACAACTACTAATCACTATTGCCTTGCAGAAGATTGTGTCAGGAGGACGCATTGTAAGTGGGTATTCATATTATGCTAGAAGCATAAAATTATAATGGGCGTAGTAGTGCTACTTACAAGAGACCCACAAATGAGGATCACCTCATTGCCAAGCAAATCAATTTATGTAGTAGACAAAGTTACAAATTCCTATTGAATTTTATTACTGATGTCATCGCTTGGTTATGGAACAATCAATTTGGATTGTATTATCAGATAATGATTGATTGTTTGGCTATTTGATGAATGTGCCAGGGGTACACACTGCAGGAAGATCATGTGTGATGACCTGCAGGAACCAAACTTCATGGGAAGGTTTTCCCTTATATTGGAAATGGGTTTCGGGTGAAACTCCATTGGACATTCTGGAAATGTCTCATCTGCACTGCATGTTTGGAAAGCAAAATGAGTGAGATGGTATAAATTATGTCGATAAGACATGTGTGGATATGAAATGTAAAAAGGAGTTGGGATGGCTAACCGAGGGACTGTCAACTTAGAGAAGGGAGCCCCATTCCTCCTTAACGAAGGAATACGGCGTCAGCAAATGGATAAGTGTTATGTGACCCTTGCTAAGAATACGCATGTCAAATTATTAAAATTCCATATGCAGAACATGTTTTGACTTTATTTCCATGACGACCAATTGCTTGAGTATGAATAGGGCCTACATGGCACACACTTTTCCAATGTCGAGTCATTAAAGGGTTTTCAATATTGACTACACCCTAGGGAGTGGACGCACTCCTGGTGTCTCAATACTTGATAGTGAATGATATGAAATATGATTACAATTTTAGAGTAACAACATTGATGAGTTAGCTTATATTGCTTGTGTTGATAGGCTAAATAGATGCAGTTGGGTGTTGCACCCTAAAGAGAAAAGGAAAACGACTGTTGTGAGGGGTTGCAGAGTAAGGGTTATTGTTGATATAAGTGTATTGTTGATATAAGTGTATGTTGGTATAAGTGTATGTTGGGTTGATTGTATGCCTGGGAATCCATAGTAGATCCTGAACCTGGAAATGGTCGTGGTAAAGTTCCAAGCCCAGTCGACATGAGGATGTACTGGCTGGACATTAATTATTTGATGTTGTGGAGCAGCCTACGTGTTGACCTAAACATCCAAGTCCATAGGCAATCCCAAGGCTTGCAAAGTGAAGCAAGATCCTGTGGATCAATGAGGAAACGTACAATACAGATAAGTATTGGATTATTTTGCTTATGAATGTACATGTGTATATGATTTGGGTTATGATGTTTTAAGCTCTTGTTCTAGAGATAAAACCGATGAGAATAAACTAAACATGTGAATTTATTAAATGTTTGGATATAGGTATTGCTGGAAGCGAGGACTATGAGAACATCCTAGGGGTGCATGTGGACATGTGACTACCCTGGAGAGCTCAGAATGAGCGGTAATGAAAAAGGTGCTACTAAGACTGTGGAGGTCCTAGCAGCCGAGACAAACCATGTGGAGAGACTCCATGGTTTAGGGGTCTGGAATAGACTGAAGACACTAAGTGTCAGGACCAATAGGGATTGGTCCAGCATTCACAGTGAAGTGAAAGAGGCTGAGAGCATGAAAAGCCATAGCGGTGGTGTGGGTTCCAGGATGGAACAAAGCAAGGAGGGGAAAAAAAAAAACTCTTGCTGCTCTCTCTTGCCCTTTTTAATTATATATATATATATATATATATTTATGCATTGTGAAAACAAAAGATTGTTGAATGCATGTATGACTGAAAATGGAATGTGTGTATTTGCTTAAAGTAATTTTTGAATGCTGGAATAGTTAATTCCCTTCCCAAGAATGGATATGAATGAGCTCATGTGCCTATTGGGAAGGCATGAAAAATATGAAAGTCTCCTTGATGAGGCTTGGACTGTCATGCCAATTGGGTAATTAACTGACTAATTTTAATGTCTATATTATGCTTGGTCTAACAGAATTTCAATGGTGCATTTCACAGGTGAGAAAAGTGAAACCCAGTGGTGCACCTTGATCATGGCAGCAGATCAAAAGTTGCTGGAATTAGCTGGAAGCCTCCTTCAAATGATTGCCAAGACCCAAGAAAATCTTGGGGAGATGCTCAAGATAAAGAAAAGGCAGAATGAAATGAACCACCAGATTTTGCAAGACTCTATTGGTTTGCAACGGGAGGTGAAAATCCTTCTGGGAGCAATCGGCAAAGGAAAGGAAGGTGGATCAGTGATGGGACATTCGTCCAAGTGACCCGTTAAGAAACGGTCCAGGCATGAAGACTCAAAGGAAATTGAGTAGGTAAATATGAAGCAGCCAGTGAAATGCTGGAAATGCAGAGGACATCATTTACGCCGGGACTGCCCAATGAGGGAACATGATGAGGGCAATAGCCGCAAAGTTCCTAGGATTCGGGATAAGCTGAGAGATGAGAACCAGCAGGAGAAGTTCATGGAAGCCGAGGGTCTTGGTCTTGAATGTTTAAATTAAATAATTGAACGTGGGACAGATCTGCAAAATTTTGAAATTTTGATGTGCAATTGTATATGTATTGTATATGTATTCGTGTGTATTGGAACATCGAGGACGGTGTTATTCCAAGGGGGAGGGGAATGTAACACCCCGGTTTTAACCCCGTTTGCATGATGTATATAATGCAATTAATCGTGGTGAGGAGCTAAAGGTAAAATCCCCACCATCGATTCGGTTGTGTATGTTTCGGCAATAGGGATAGTTGCTGATGGTATATCGTGCTATCCGGCACATCATAGTTTAGCATCGTGTAAATACACACATCAAATAAAATAAACCATAACCAGCTACGACGGGGCAACGTTGAATGAAAAGGGCATGATTCCTAAGGTTAAGGGTGGGGATTGTCTAAGCCATGGCATCCATAGGGAGTTTTCCATGTGTCAACCACCCATTTAAACTTTTGTTGTTTGTTAGTTGGGGGTAGTTATTGCTGAGCAGTGGTGGGTGTGGCAGGACTGTCAGTCCTTGCCCACGTGCCCACTCCACCAGCAGACTCTCCTCTTCACGTCGGTGGGGCAGAAGAAACATTCACTCCACTCTCCCATGATTCCACCCTCTGGAGGATTTGGTCTTGCTCATTCTCACACAGAGACGATTTGGCTTCCTCATGTGCACCGTTTGGGGGAATTCTTCATCGACTGATCACCCTCATACAAAGAGTTGTTCTCTCTCCCCTTCTCAGGCACAGTAATTCTGCATTGGTTTTCCTCACGCAGGGAGCAGGAGAAATCGTGGCTGTCACTCAGGATTTTCGGGTGCAGGAGCCATTCACGCTCAGGGCTGTGTGCCGGTGGGTTCCATACCGGTTTCAGTGGTATGTGTATGTCCCCTTACCAATTTTGGTCGTGTATGTGGTCTATTGTGGTCTGCGTTGTGTTTTCCTCTATCAATGCTAGGAGCTCGTTCTCTCTCCCATTTGCGGACTATGTAATTTTCTTGTTGTTTCATTGTGAGACCGGGGCTATTATCTTCCCTATGTTTTAGTTGGATGTGGTGTTCAATTACATTTTGGGCCGTGGTGGATTCTTAGTGAGCCGTTTTCTTCCATCCACGGTGTCCCTGTGAAGTAGCCATTCACGATTTCTGTTGTGGGGGTGTGTTTCCATACCGATTTTGTGGTCTAAGTATATGTTTTTCCTATCCATGCTGAGAGTCTGACCTCTCTCCCATTTTTGGGCTGTGTATTTCCGTTGTTTCAATGTTGAGATTGGGGCTACTATATTCCCCACGGTTTGTGGTTTGATGTGGGTTCTTTTTCATTTTGGGTTGCTGTGGCTATTATTGAGACGTTTTGGCCATGATAGGGCCAAGAACGACTCAAGAATCAGATTTCCCCACCCAAGTTGTGAACCGCTTGTTTTGCTGCATGTATGCAGTGGTTGGTCTTTGAACTATGTTGGCTTGGCTGATTTGTTAATGGCCTGATAAACCCAACTATGTTGACTTGCTGATTTGTGTATCCCTGGCTATGTGTAAGCCTGCATTGACCCTTAGTCCTTGAGGAATCATGCCCAGCTCGGGGGTGGCAGTGTTGCTAAGAGATTGATGAGCACACTGGCCTATGGTTGGGTGGAACGTTGCAGCGACGTAGCTGGTTGCGGGGAAAGTTCTTCATCAAAAGATAAGTACTCCTGATTGTTTCGTCTCTGCAATTATATCCACTATTTCATGAATTATGATGAACATGTTGAATGCTTGAGTGTATGGTTTTGCTTCCGTTGTATGCTTAATAATTATGCATGTTTGTATGTTTTGCATCAAAGCATTTTAGTTGTTAGTTTTTAGTTATGTAAAACTCCATGGGGCTAGTTGCCTAGATGTCTGGTGTTTAGTAGTGTCCTCTTGCCCAGTCGGAGGGTCGGGGACGTTACAGATTGGTATCAGAGCTCATGTTGCAGCATGGGCCTGAATGGGCCATGAAAGATGCAATGATAGAGCGTATGTTACAGAAATTGGGCCTCCATGGGCCGTGAGAATCAGCAACAAAGGTAGGTTTCCCTCCGCCCAACAGAAGAGAAATGAGAAATCAGAGAAGATGATAGGAAAATTTCAGAAATTTTCCTAAGTATGGAAATTATCGGATGGCTTAGGCTGAAGCCCACCCGATATGTCGAAGGACTTAGCCAGAAGTTCCTCTAATGCATCAGATAGCCTAAGTGGAAGTCCACCCAATGAGGGACGGTCGGAAGGAATTTTCAAAAAAAAATTCTAAGTGTCAAGACCGTTGGATCGTCAGAAGACTTAGTCAGAAGACCCGATACGGACCCTAGCAACGGCGAGAGTTAGAGGAAGTATGAGCCGATGAAGTGGATGGAAAGATGATGAAGGCACCGATACATCGGCCAAGTTAGCAGGTTTGAGCTGCAACGGTTGTGGCAGACAATACATGATTGAGCCGATGTGGGTGAAAATTCAAAAAAAATAAAAAATAAAAAAAATTCTAAGTGTTGAGATCATCGAAAGGATTCAGCTGAAGATCGCCGAAACGTCGGCACATTTAGATGGAAGGACCTTTGATGCCATCAGAAGCCGGAGCAGCAGTTGCGGTGGGAAGCTTCACGAGAAGTCTTCTGATGCAGCGGCGACGGTAGAAGAAACAGGAGGCTTGCCGGAAGAGAGCCGCAATAGTGGAAACGAAGAGGTGTTGAGAGCCGATGCCAATGGGTGAAATAAGACGATAAAGAGGAAAATTTTGAAGACTTTGAAAATTTGAAAATTTCTCTAAGTATGGAAACCGTCAGCAAAATTTAGCTGTTTGAGCAGCCGATGCGGCGGCAAGCATCGGAGAAAAATAGAAGATGAGGTTGCCGATGCAGCGGCGGAAGGGAAGAGAAAGTTTCGGCGGAGATCTTCCGAAGATCGCCGAAACGTCAGTGAAGGATAGTTGATTGAGCAGTCGATGCGGTGGCAGAAAGAAGAAGAAAATTTTTTGAAAATTTTTCTTAGTACAGAAAACATCGAAAAACTTTAGAAGATTGGACCGCCGACACGTCAGATGAAAGATGAAGATCAGGCCGCCGAAGTGTCGGAAGCCCAGAGAACTAGCCATCCGACAGGTAGAGGGTTCGATCGCCGACAAAGTCCGGAAGCGTAGATGAACGGACCGCCGATAGGCCAGGAGAAGCTAGTTGTTTGGTCCACCAATGCATTGGGAGAAATTAGTTGTTTCAACCGCCGATGAGTTGTTTTGCCACGGATTCCACAGACTGTTTATTGCCCGACGTTGCGGATTCCTAAGGAACTATCCACTCGATGGATAGTGGCCTGGTCGTCGATGCAGTGGAAAGGATTGTGATTTGGATTGGCGATACAGCGGAATGTTAGGTGTTTTGAATGTAGGGTGTCGAAAAAATTGTTGGAAAAGGGTCCGATTGGGCCAAAGGAAAATTTTGAGTTTTCAGTGGGATTTCTCAGCGGATTTCAGTTGTTTTTCAGTGGGATTTTCAGCTGTTTTTACAAGGCTAAAAAGGAGAAAAATGGCAGTGATCTTATGCGCCAGATTGAGTGAAAATCAAAGATTTACAAAAAAACAAAACCGAGGGCGCTATCCTTGACCCCCGTCGTCCCCTGAGACAGTTGTTCTTGTGAAAAGGAAATTCTATGTTTTGGGAAAATTAGTCAAACCTAGCATTCATAAAAGATGAATGGAGCATGGGGATAGGCATTGGAAAGCTTATCCAGTAGGGAACAAGGGAAATCCACCAGAGTTTGAATGAGGAGCAGAAAAGTACTAGTGGTTGTTTTGACAAACAATGTTGCTATCAATATGGACAAATCTGCGAATTGCATGCCTAGAGGTAGCAAAGACCCTAAAGTCAAACCAGCTATTGTGTGGAAAAGGAGTTCCATGCAAGGATGAGGGACTTGAAAAGGGAAATTTCCTTAACCCCCTGTCTTGCTAACTATATTATATTTTATAAGTTTTATGCATGAAATGCATGAGGATATGCTTTGCATACATAAGATATTGAGGATTATACATTTATAATGGACCACTAATGATAATTACTGCATTGGTGTTTGCATTAGTGGAAAAACCAATGATAACATAGACATGGCTGAATATGTTGTTGATGCTGACGAATGTGACAAGCAACCCTATGGAGAAAGGGATAAAGCAACAAGTCCAGGATAAAAAGTTGGTGAGCAAATTCTGTAATCTCTTGCAAAGGACCAACCAAACTGGTAATGCCAAGGGTGTAAGTAGGACCCATGAAGGTAAGAGTTTGATTATGACGAATTCCAAGGAGTGGTAAAGGTAAGAGACCTCATACCATGTGGATATTTGAATGTTATACTACATTCATATAGAAAGGTGTCATGCCTGTATATGTTGATGATATTGATTATAGTAATGTATCCTATATGAAGTAGTCATGGGTAGGCCATGCATGGTATGTTGAATGCATAGTATTCCTGAATCAATGCAAGGTAGCATTGAATGGATATGCATTAAAAAAAAATTATGAATCTTGTAGTCATGCATTGAATGGATACATATGAAGGGTGTGAGTGACTGATTGCATAAGTATAGCTGCAAATGTTGTGATGCATTTCATGAATGCATTGAGATGAGTGCATGTGATATTATGAATAACTAATGGCTGAAATGATGAATTGATGACAATTCAGGAACCATTTCAAAGGCTATTATGAATGCAGGATTGTAAGTGCATAAAGAGGATAGTCATGATCAATTGGCTACCGAAAATTCTCTATGGAAGGGGAAGGTGGTACAAATGATATGCTTGTGAAGTAAGGAGTATCTAAACATTTCATTTAATTTGCATAAATTATGTGACTATACCTTGTAAATGTTAGTATGATAATGATTACGTGAAGTAAATGAGCTTTGGTAATATTGATGTGATTAACAGCTGGAAGTATTTGAATTTTATAAATTCTAAAGATGCTTCAGTGATGGTTGCAGCAATGAAAAGGTTATATGCATCTAGACTTACCAACTATTTGGTTGATTGAAGCTCAGGTTTCAGGAAGATTACTTAGAGCATGGAAATGAGAGTAAGACCATGACAAATGTCGGAATCTACCATGTGAAAGAGCGAAACCTTATGAGAAGAGTCTCATGGCTGTGAAAATAGTTGGTATGCATAATGGGTTGTTAAATTTGAATTGTGAATTTGGGATTTAAGAAATTGCTGACAACTACTAATCACTATTGGCTTGCATAAGATTGTGTTAGGAGGACGCATTCTAAGTGGGTATTCATATTATGCTAGAAGCATAAAATGACAATGAGCATAGTAATGCTACTTACAAGAGACCCACAAATGAGGATCACCTCATTGCTAAGCAAATCAATTTATGTAGTAGACAGAGTTGCAAATTCCTATTGAATTTGATTACTGATGTCATCGCTTGGTTATGGAACAATCAATTTGGATTGTATTATCAGATAATGATTGACTGTTTGGCTATTTGATGAATGTGCCAGGGGTACACACTGCAGGAAGATCATGTGTGATGGCCTGTAGGAGCCAAACTTCATGGGAAGGTTTTCCCTTATATTGGAAATGGGTTTCGGGTGAAACTCCATTGGACATTCTGGAAATGTCTCATTAGCACTGCATGTTTGGAAAGCAACATGAGTGAGATTGTATAAATTATGTCGGTAAGACATGTGTGGATATGAAATGTAAAAAGGAGTTGGGATGGCTAACTGAGGGATTGTCAACTCAAAGAAGGGAGCCCCATTCCTCCTTAACGAAGGAATACGGCATCGGCAAATGGATAAGTGTTCTGTGACCCTTGCTAAGAATACACATGTCAAATTATTAAAATTCCATATGCAGAACATGTTTTGACTTTATTTCCATGATGACCGATTGCTTGAGTATGAATAGGGCCTACATGGCACACACCGGGAAAGGGTGCACACTTTTCCAATGTCGAGTCATGAAAGGGTTTTCAATATTGACTACACCCTAGGGAGTGGACGCACTCCTGGTGTCTCAATACTTGATAGTGAATGATATGAAATATCATTACAGTTTTAGAGTAATAACACTGATGAGTTTGCTTATATTGCTTGTGTTGACAGGCTAAATAGATGCAGCTGGGTGTTGCACCCTAAAGAGAAAAGGCAAATGACTGTTGTGAGGGGTTGCGGAGTAAGGGTTATTGTTGATATAAGTGTATTGTTGATATAAGTGTATGTTGGTATAAGTGTATGTTGGGCTGATTATATACCTGAAGATCCATAGTAGATCCTGAACCTGGAAATGGTCGTGGTAAAGTTCCAAGCCCAGTCGACATGAGGATGTACTGGCTGGACATTAATTATTTGATGTTGTGGAGCAGCCTACGTGCTGACCTAAACATCTAAGTCCATAGGCGATCCCATGGCTTGAAAAACGAAGCAGGATCCTGTGGACCAACGAGGAAACGTACAATACAGATAAGTATTGGATTATTTTGCTTATGAATGTACATGTGTATATGATTTGGGTTATGATGTTTTAATCTCTTGTTCTAGAGATAAAACCGATAAGAATAAACTAAACATGTGAATCTATTCAATGTTTGGATATAGGTATCGCTGGAAGCGAGGACTATGAGAACATCCTAGGGGTGCATGTGGACATGTGACTGTCCTGGAGAGCTCAGAATGAGCGGTAATGAAAAAGGTGCTAGTAAGACTGCGGAGGTCCTAGCAGCCGAGACAAACCATGTGGAGAGACTCCATGGTTTAGGGGTCTGGAATAGACCAGAGACACTAAGTGTCAAGACCAAGAGGGATTGGTCTAGCATTCACAGTGAAGTGAAAGAGGCTGAGAGCATGAAAAGCCACAGCGGTGGTGTGGGTTCCAAGATGGAACAAAGCAAGGAGGGAAAAAAAAAACTCTTGCTGCTCTCTCTTTCCCTTTATATATATATATATATATTTACGCATTGTGAAAACAAAAGATTGTTGAATGCATGTATGACTGAAAATGGAATGTGTGTATTTGCTTAAAGTAATTTGTGAATGCTGGAATAGTTAATTCGCTGCCCAAGAATGGACATGAATGAGCTCGTGTGCCTGTTGGGAAGGCATGAAAAATATGAAAGTCTCCTTGATGAGGCTTGGACTGTCATGCCAATTGGTTAATTAACTAACTAATTTTAATGTCTATATTATGCTTGGTCTGACAGAATTTCAATGGTGCATTTCACAGGTGAGAAAAGTGAAACACGGTGGTGCACATTGATCATGGCAGTAGATCAAAAGTTGTTGGAATTGGCTGGAAGTCTCCTTCAAATGATTGCCAAGACCCAAGAAAATATTGGGGAGATGCTCAAGATACAGAAAAGGCAGAATGAAATGAACCACCAGATTTTGCAAGACTCTATTGGTTTGCAACGGGAGGTGAAAAGCCTTCTGGGAGAAATCGGCAAAGGAAAGGAAGGTGGATCAGTGATGGGACATTCGTCCAAGCGACCTATTAAGAAACAGTCCATGCATGAAGACTCAAAGGAAATTGAGAAGGTAAAGATGAAGCAGCCAGTGAAATGCTGGGAAGGCGGAGGACATCATTTACGCCGGGACTACCCAATGAGGCAACATGATGAGGGAAATAGCCGCAAATTTCCTCGGCTTTGGGATAAGCTGAGAGCTGAGAACCAGCAGGAGAAGTTCATGGAAGCCGAGGGGCTTGGTCTTGAACGTTCAAAGTAAATAATTGAACATGGGACAGATCTGCAAAATTTTGAAATTTTGATGTGCAATTGTATATGTATTGTATATGTATTCCTGTGTATTGGAACACCGAGGACAATGTTATTCCAAGAGGGAGGGGAATGTAACACCCCAGTTTTGACCCCGTTTTCATGATGTATATAATGTAATTAATCGTGGTGAGGAGCTAAAGGCAAAAGCCCCACCATCGATTCGGTTGTGTATGTTTCAGCAATAGGGATAGTTGTCGATGGTATATCATGCTATCTAGCACATCATAGTTTGGCATCATGTAAATACGCACATCAAATAAAATAAACCACAACCAGCTACAATGGGGAAACGTTGAATGAAAAGGGCATGATTCCTAAGGTTAAGGGGGGGGATTGTCTAAGCCATGGGAGCCATAGGGAGTTTTCCATGTGTCAACCACCCATTTAAAATTCTGTTGTTTGTTAGTTGGGGGTAGTTATTGCTGAGCAATGGTGGGTGTGGCAGGACTATCATTCCTTGCCCACATGCCCACTCCACTAGCAGACTCTCCTCTTCACATCGCATGGGGCAAAAGAAACATTCACTCCACTCTCCCATGATTCCACCCTCTGGAGGATTTGGTCTTGCTCATTCTCACGCAGAGACGGTTTGGCTTCCTCATGTGCACCGTTTGGGGGGACTCTTCATCGACTGATCACCCTCATATAAAGAGTTGTTCTCTCTCCCCTTCTCATGCACAGGAATTCTGCGTTGGTTTTCCTCATGCAGGGAGCAGGAGAAATCGTGGCTGTCACTCAGGATTTTCGGGTGCAGGAGCCATTCATGCTCAGGGCTGTGTGTCTGTGGGTTCCATACCGATTTCGGTGGTATGTGTATGTCCCCTTACCAATTGTGGTAGTGTATGTTGTCTATTGTGGTCTACGTTGTGTTTTCCTATGTCAATGCTAGGAGCTCGTTCTCTCTCCCATTTGCGGACTGTGTAATTTTCTCACTGTTTCATTGTGAGACTGAGGCTGTTATATTCCCTATGTTTTTGTTGGATGTGGTGTTCAATTACGTTTTGGGCCGTGGTGGATTCTTAGTGAGTCGTTTTCTGCCATCCATGATGTCCCTGTGAAGTAGCCATTCACGATTTCTGCTGTGGGGGTGTGTTTCCATACTGATTTTGTGGTCTAAGTATATTTTTTTTCTGTCAATGCTGAGAGTCTAACCTCTCTCCCATTTTCGGGCTGTGTATTTATGTTGTTTCAATGGTGATATTGGGGCTACTGTATTCCCCACGATTTGTGGTTTGATGTGGGTTCTTTTTCATTTTGGGTTGTTGTGGCTATTATTGAGATTTCTTGGCCACGATAGGGCCAAGAACGACTCAAGAATCGGATTTCCTCGCCCAAGCTGTCAACTGCTTGTTTTGCTGTGTGTATGCAGTGGTTGGTCTTCGAACTATGTTGGCTTGGCTGATTTGTTGATGGCCTGATAAACCCAACTATGTTGAATTGCTTATTTGTGTATCCCTGGCTATGTGTAAGCCTGCATTGACCCTTAGTCCTTGAGGAATCATGCCCAGCTCGGGGGTGGCAGTGTTGCTGAGAGATTGATGAGCACGCTGGCCTATGGTTGGGTGAAATGTTGCAGCGATGTAGCTGGTTGCGGGGCAAGTTATTCATCAAAAGATAAGTACTCCTGATTGTTTTGTCTCTGCATTTATATCTACTATTTCATGAATTATGATGAACATGTTGAATGCTTGAATGTATGGTTTTGCTTCTGTTGTATGCTTAATAATTATGCATCTCTGCATGTTTTGCATCAAAGCATTTTAGTTGTCAGTTTTTAGTTATGTAAAACTCTATGGGGCCATTTTCCCAGATGTCTGGTATTTAGTAGCATCCTCTTTCCTGGTCGAAGGGTCAGGGACGTTACAACTCATATCTAACATGCGAGCAACCAATCCCCTCATCATGACAGAATGGCTCAGCCCTTACATCTGACCATGGAAGGAACCAATCCTCTCACCATGTCAGAATGTCTCACAGACTCATCACTTCCCTTTGGAGGGAACCATGATCTGGAGAACACCAAGCTTCTCCCTGAAGTACTCAAACTTCACTCTATCTAATGGCTTCGTCAACACATCAGCTATATGTTCGTCCGTCGCAACATACTGGAGCTTCACTACTCCTCTCTGCACCATATCCCTGATATAGTGATACTTGATCTCGATATGCTTCAACTTGTCATGGAACACCAGGTTCTTTGACAACTTCACACAACTCTGGTTGCCGCAATCTATACAAGTAGCATCCAACTAGAGATCAAATAAATCAGACAGTAGCTTCCTTAGCCATACTACCTCACAACTAGCTGAACAAGCTACGACATACTCCGCTTCAGTTGTACTCAGTGCCACACAGGATTGCTTCCTGCTAAACCAAGATGTCACACCTGATCCCATACTGAAGCAACACCCCTAAAGTGCTCTTCCTATCGATGGCACTACCTACCCAATCTGAATCAACATAACCCTCCAGGTTAATCTTCTGATTCACCTCATACTTGATCCCATAATCAACTATACTCCTCAGGTATCTTATAATATGCTATGAAACAATCAAGTGCACATGTCTCGGATCTATCAGGAACTAGCTCAAGGTGTTCACAACAAAGCAAATATATGGTCTCGTGTTCATCAAGTACATCAAGGACCCAATCATCAGACAATACATCGTATCATCAACCGCTTCTAATGAACCATCACTCAATAGCTTTAGGTTCGATGCCATAGGTGTGGTCATGGCCTTGCAGTCCATCATCCTGAACCTCTTCAGGATCTCTACTACATACTTCCCTTGTCTGAGGGAGATTCCATCCGCATTCTACCATACCTCCATTCCTAAAAAATACTGCATCATACCCAAGTCCTTCATTTAGAACTTAGGAGCAAGCTTCCTCTTCGAATTAGAAACCAAGCCATCCATACTTGTTACAAACAGATCATCTACATATAGTAGGAGTATCACTGGGTTGCCCTCTTCAACCTTGTAGTAACGGTTGGAATCTAGTTTACTTTTGGTAAAGCCCAAACTGGATAGAAAGCCATCAATTCTGTCGTACCATGTCCTGGGTTCCTGTTTCAAACCGTATAGGGTTTTATTCAATCTAAACACATGAGACTCCCTATCATGTGTCTCAAAACCGAGTGGCTACTCTACATACACTTCCTCTTCCAATACACCATTCAAGAAAGTAGTCTTGACATCCATTTGGTGTATCTTCCATTTCATCACTACAGCCAGAGCAAGTACTGATCCAATGGAAGTGTATCTAGCTACAAGTGCAAAGGTTTCTTCATAATCTATTCCTTCTTTCTGTGAGAAGCCACGAGCCACGAATATTGCTTTATATTTCTCTATGCTGCCATCTGCAGCATGCTTGATCTTGTAGATCCATTTGGAAGTTACAACAGACTTCCCTTTTGGTCTTGTGACAACATTCCAAACATCATTCTTCATGATTGATTGATACTCTTCGATCATAGCATCCTTCCATTCTTTCCTTTTGTCGCTTCTTCATATTTGGAAGGTTCTTTATTGATAAAGTCACATAATAAAGCTACATACCCGGAGCAGGACCTAGTCCTCTTTCTTTCTGAATGTGTATGTACAGTGGACAGTCGAATATTCTGAGATGGCTGACTTCTGGTTTCTTGCTGGAAAATACTTCTTCAGTTGTCTTGTTCTCGAGTACTCTTTGTGGAGTACGATTCTGTACATACACCGTTGTTTTGGCAGCTTCTGCCCATAGATGCATGGGAAGATCTTGATCATGAAGCATTGCTCTTGCAGCTTCCATGATAGTTCTATTCTTCCTTTCTGCAACCGCATTCTGCTGTGGATTATATGGAGTGGATAACTCCCTCTTAATCCCTAAATCTTTGCATAACTCTTTGAATTCATTTGATGTGATTTCTCTACCATTATCTGATCGAAAGGTCTTCATATTCTTTTATGTGTGGTTCTCGATCAAGGCTTTGAATTCCTTGAACTTGCTGAAAACTTCATCTTTGTTCTTCTCAAAGTATATCCATGTCTTCCTAGAAAAATCATCAATAAAAGAAACATAGTATACATACCTTCTTAAAGAACTGGATGACATTGTACCGCATACATCGGAGTGAATGATTTTCAAGATTCCTTTTGCTTTTCTTTCGCTACTTGGAAATGTATTCTTTGTGTTGTTTCCTTTCGCACATCCTTTGTAGACTCCTTCATGTTTTGCCTGAATTTCTGGAAGACCTTCAATAGCTTTGCTTGCAAGTGCTAGTGCTCTGTAATGCACATGTGCAAGCCTTCTATGCCAAAGTTCATTTGGCTCTACTGTGTCATGGACCAAAGCTTGTTTTGGATGGCCCTTCAATTTGTATAATCCTCCTTCTTGTTCTCTAATTACTATTGCATCGTCAATAGTCTTTCCTCTTAGCCACATGAGGACTTGGCCATCTACAAATGCAACCCTCATTCCTTTTGCATCCAGTGCCAATATGGAGAGAATATTCTTCTTTAGTCTGGGTATAAACAAGACATCCTTCATTTTCATAGACTTTATAGAGTCTAGCTTGTAGGAGGATTCACCACTACCTTTTATGGGATATTGGTAGTCATCCCCAAGTTTCACCTTATGGGTTGAATTATGTTCGGATAGTTTCTCAAAGGATTCCTTGAATCCTGTCATGTGTTTGGAAGCCCCACTATCAATAAGCCAATATTTGCTTCCATGTGTGACAGTTCTCGCGAGAGCGGAGATCAGAACATATTCTTCATCACTTGAAGAGTCTTCACTTTCTTATTTTACTCTCTTTCTGGGAGGATCATCATCCTCAGCAGTGTGAGCATGATGTCTTCTTTTGGATTTCTTCTTCTTCTTAGATCCATTGTTATTCATGGGACAATTTATAGAAAAGTGTCCTCTTTCATCACATGTATAACATCTGAGTTTGGATGGATCCTTTCTCACAAAATTATCTTTCTGATGAGAATGCTTACCTTGGTGATGATGATTTTCCCTTCTACCTTTCTTGGAGTGTACTATGAGAGCTTTATCTTCACTTCCCATCTTTTCTTCTTGAGCTGCTATTCGAGCTTCTTCTTGTGAGCATTCTTCCCACAGTCTACTGAACTTGATTAGCTTCTTCCTAGCAAAGATTCCTTGGATGAAAGAATCCTATGATCTAGGGAGACCGTTCAAGGTTGTCATCACAATTTCTGCATTCTCCACTTCTTCATCTACTGCTTCAAGTTGTTCTTTGATCTAGGAGACCCTTGTAAAGTATGACTGGATGGTCTCCTCATTCTGGATCTTTACATTCTTCAACTGGTTCCTCAAAGTCATCTTCCGGTTTATGTTCTTCCCTTCAAATAGTTTGGTTATGGAATCAAACATAGCTTTAGGTGTCTTAAGGGAGGACACCTATGGTATGAGGTGATCCTTGATTGAATCAACAATAATCCTCTTAGCCATAACCAACTTATTCTTATGTAAGTCCTTAGCCTCATCTTCCTCTGGAACTGGAACCTCCTCATTGATGTAGGAGTCCAACTCATTTTCTTCCAGGACTAGGGAGATCCTATACTTCTAGGCTCGGAAGTTATCATCTCCCTCAAGCTTTTCATCAAGCTTGGTATGATGAGACATCTTAACTGAGAACCTCAAATGGAAATACAAAATATTTAGATCTTACCAGTTCAAGATGTCGAATCTAGATTTGAAGCTGAATTTCTGCAGTGCTGGTTCAGGAGTAGATTAGGGTTTGACTTTCCCTGAGTTCTATCCAACCAATTGCTTTGATCTTGATCTCTAAACTTCGATTTTGAGGAGGAGATCAATCCAGGCCTGGGCTCACTCAAAAATTCCACTTCTGTGGAAATCCCTAATTTTCGCCAGTAGTGTCGGGTCCAAAACTGAAAAATCTTAGAATCATATTCCGTTTCGATAGAAAGATGCGCCCTAGGGAGGAGAGTCAGCCTAAGCTTCTTTTGCTGAAAATCTGTGGAGAGAGATCCAAAAAGTAGGAAGCCATAGTTTCTGCAGCTGCATAGTGTCTTCTTCTCAGGTTAGCTCTGATACAATGCTAGAATTTTAACATTTAATCTAGCATTATATTAGGATATTTTAACTGAGAGAATAACAAGCATAGAAATCAAACATAAGAGACAATGAACACGGTGTTCCTTGGGGAAACCATAAATGGAGAAAACCCTGCAACTTCCTCAGAGATAGAATCAGCACCAAAGTAAAACCCCAAAATAGTAAGATGATCTCCTGACAGCAGTAGCCCCTTTCTTTCTAGCCCCAGTAACTTCTTCTCCCTCAGCTATGTGCTACAACTGAGTCTGAGTGAGTGTGTGTTAAATACAGAGACTCACTCTCTATTTATACTAACTCCCGACTTGACAATAACTCACTAGGGCCGACTTCACTAGGTGAGTCTAACAACCCTAGGTCCCCGCAACTGCGAGAACTTTAACCCTTGATCAATAGAAGGGTTACCCACAATGACTTGACATGACTTGTTTACATTATAGAAACTCTCGATCGGAACATCGAGGCATGACATGCCTCAGTTACATTACAAACACTTCCCAGAATAAACATTGGGGTACAATACATAAGAAATACAAATGAATACATTTCGAAGTTACAATTACATCAACTAAAAACTCTTCATTCCAAAAATCTATATGAACTCCAGAGCTTTTGACCCAAACAAGAACTTTACTAGTGGTCTCCCTTCTTGGATTGAAACATGGGTTCCATAGTTTCAAAGTTAAATGAATGTTCCCCCACATCCAATTGTCATTCAAGAGTTTTACGACATCCTCCTCTAATTGTAGTTTAAAGCTCATCCATCCCCTAGTCATGATATAAAAGGCTGGACAGTAATGTAAAATAGGTTCACACCTCCTTTCTATCCAAATCCTCGAGATCCAAGAAATTGGATCCCTCTCCTGTGGATTAAGATTAAGTTTTTTTAATTTTATAGGTCAACATGTGTTATGTTACCTTACGTGATAACATCTCCCCCATACTTAGGTGATAAGCACCTCGCTCCTCTCGATGCAATAATCAAATGGGAAAACTAATTTTATAAATTAGTGCTTCAAAATCTCAAAGAAATTATGCATTGAAAACATCAAACACCTCATCAACTTGTTGCATAGTTCAATTTCCCAAAAGTTTGTTCCCTACAAAAAATAAAACTTTGATAGAGAAATCCCTTCCACCATGATCACAATCACCGCCATTGTATTGCTAATCCAAGGTTGTTACTTAGGGGTCAAGTGAAAGCTATTGTTTCCCCCAAAATATATGCTATATATTTATCAATGCATAACACAACTTTTGACAATATAAAGCTTCTGCAATTACAATCCTAATGAGGATATAAACAATAACATTTCAAACCTTTTAACTTCATGGTTTACTTTTTGTTGGTATTTTGTAAACATACGTCACTTAATCAAGATGCAATGCTAAAAGGTTTGTGTGTTCAAATCACATTAAATTATCATTTATGTAACCCAATTTCTAATTCAGTTATAAATTTAAGGTACCCTCCATCTTGTAGCCACTTGAAGGGTGGAAAATGAATAAGTGCAATGCATTTATGCTCATCTAATTAAATCACAATGCACCCATAATAACAAAATATCAATTATACAAATAGTCAATTCAAGTTTCTAGAACATACATATCATGTCTCTATCGAAAATAAGACCAAAAATAACAATTAACAAATGTTCCAATAAAATAAAACTTAATAACAAAAAAACAAGTAACTAAAAATAACAATTAGCAAATGTTCCAATAACATAAAACTTATAAGAGAACAACCAAATATCCCAACACACAATAATTCAACACATATTGCTTTAAAATTCTGATGTCTTCCTGTTTTTTTGGTTTTATGTTTTAGATAGGTTGCTAGCTTGTAGGCCTTATAGTTTATGGATGGTGTATCAAAACTCTAAGTCGGTTAGCTACTATGGGGCATGTTTTCCCTTTGTTGGGAGGGCTATCGCTTTCTTTCAACTTGATAGAACTGTTAGTTCTTTTTTCTTGGTTGGGATGGTAGTTCCGCCATCTCAATCCACCACGGTGTCAATGCACTATAAATCCTATCAACTCATCTTTATGCCTATCATTAGTACTAACTACCTTATTATAAAGGAAAAAACTAGCATAAACAAATAGGAGATTTAAGAGTAGAATCCACTTGGGTAGTAGAATGTACTTGGCACTCAACATTCCACCATACAAAAAACCAGTTGTGAAATTGGAGAAAAAACCTCTATATCAATTACATAGAGAATGAAAATGAAGCCAACTAAATGTCAAAGGGATCAACTTAAGAAACAAAGCATATGTTATAATTTAGACATAAAAGACTGTATATACAAAGAACAATAAAAATTGTTCTTCTAAAATTGTTTTCAAAGAGAGTTTATCCAATCAATTGAGAAGATTGACATTTTAAAACTATCATACATCCATCTTAAACCCGAATCTTGAATCTATGAAGCATTGAGAGGGATCCCATTTCTAAAGTGAAGGGGCACAAAGAGAATTCAAATACATAAAAAAAAAAATCTAAACTTAATCTACATTTGGTTCCTCTCCAATTAAGCCAAATAATTCTATAATTGGTCCTAATCTACCTTTGGTCCTTCTGCACTTAAGCCAAAGATTTCCATAATTGGTTTCTCCATATGAACTATCATAATCAACATGCACAAAAAGGATATAGAAAAATATACACATAAACATAAACAATTACAAACAAATTTTAAACCCATTGGAATCTAAAATTAAACAACACAATTCAACCCCAAATGAAATGCAAGCTTCACATGATAATAGTGCAAAAGGTGTCATCTTAATAACAATAATAAACTAATAATAAACCAATAATGAACTAATATAATTTCTAAATTGAAGGGTAATTATGAATCATTTAAAATTATTCAGCACAAAGAGAACTAAGATACAAAAAAAAACTAAAACTAATCTATCTTTGGTTCTTCTCCACTTAAGCCAAAGAACTCTATAAGTAGTTATAATCTACCTTTAGTTCTTCTCCATTTAAGCCAAAGAATTTCATAATTGGTTTCTCAACATCAGCATTATCATAATCAACATGCACAAAAAGGATATAGCAAAATATACACAACAATTATAAACAATTTTTAAACCCATTGGAATATAAAATTAAATAACAGAATTCAGCCCCAAATGAAATGCAAATTTTACTTGATAGTAGTGCAAAAAGAGTCATCTTCCATGTAAAAACATTTGTCATAATAAAATTAGTGGAGTGACAAATGATCTTTTTACTAAGCTAATGCTTCAAAACCTCAAAAAAAAAATCTATTGAAATCATCCAATACCCTCCACAGTAAATCAACTTGCTACATAATTCATTTTCCCAAAAGGTGGTTTCCTACAACAAACCACCATAATCATAATCACCAATTGTGAGTCCAAAGGTGTCACTTATTCCCCAGAATAAATGTAATATATTTATCAATGTAGAAATCAATTTTATTGTATTTTCTAATATAAAAGTAACCAAATTTTCTACCAACTTTATGATGGAATGATCTAACAAAGATTACTTTAAAAATATACTAAAATACTTTAAAAATATATTACAGTCAACAAAGATTTCTTACAAAGATTCATTTAAAAATATAATACTATATCCAATATTCCAATACTTACTTGAATTCACACAGGTAAAGCAAAGCATGGGAAGTATGAATCAACAAATCAGAGGTGATCAAATATAGTTGTGACTTTGAATTCTTTCCATTTATTTCTATATTTCCATGACTCAACTTCTATCTATTTTCTATATTTCCATGACTTGACTTGCATCCATGCCATTTGAATGATTGCTTTCCATCATTTTTATAAATGACGTGATTATGTTTTTGCAAAAGTTATGTAATCCATGGAATAAGAAAAAATCATATTTCATTGAATATGATCACTTGAAAAAAAATTCTATTAAAATCATCCAATACCCTCCATGGTAAATGAACTTGCTACATAATTCATTTACCCAAAAGGTGGTTTCCTACAACAAACCACCATAATCGTAATCACCAATTGTGAGTCCAAAGTTGTTACGTATTCCCCAAAATAAATGTTATATATTTATCAATGTAGAAATCAATATTATTGTATTTTCTAATATAAAAGAATCCTAATATAAAAGTAACCAAATTTTCTAACAACCTAATGATGGAATGATCTAACAAAGATTACTTTAAAAATATACTACCGTAAACAAAGATTTCTTACAAAGATTCATTTAAAAATCTGCTATATCCAATATTCCGATACTTGAATTCACATAGGTAAAGCAAAGAATGGGAAGTATGAATCAAAAAATCAGATGCAAAGAAATATAGTTGTGAGTTTGACTTCTTGCCATTTATTTATATATTTCCATGACTCGTTTTCTATCTATTTTCAATATTTCCATGACTTGACTTGCATCCATGCCATTTGAATGATGGCTTTCCATCATTTTTATAAATGACATGATTATGTATTTGCAAAATAACTATGTAATCCATGGAATAAGAAAAAATCATATTTCATTGAAAATGATCACTTGAAAGCTATTATCTTTCCCCCAAAAAATGCCATATATTTATCCTATGCAGAACTTTACAATTACAATCCTAGAAATGCAACACCTCCTTCACTCTATAGTATGCATACCCCTAGGTCTCTCTAGCATCACCTTCAATGGATAGTTATAATTATCATTGTAAAAATCAACCTTTGTAAAATATAAAGCTTCTACAAGTATGGTCTCTAACATCACCTTCAATCAATAGTCTACATATCATTTGAAGGCCTTCAAAATGAATCAAAACCAACTATATAGTCATTCATAATTTATTTATAATTTATTTATTGTTCGTCTTTGAAATCTCATTCATGATGTAGCATAGCATATACTCCTAGGGGTCTCTAGCATCACCTTCAATCAATAGTCTACATATCATTTAAAGGTCTTAGTAATGGATCAAAACAAAGTATATAATCATGCATAATGTTACTCCTAGGTCTCTAATATCACCTTCAATCAATAATCTGCATATCATTTAAAGGTCTTATAATGGATCAAAACCAAACATATAATCATACATAATGTTACTCCTAGGTCTCTATCATCACCTTCCATCAATAGTCTACATATCAGTCAATCAATAGTGTACATATCATTTAAAAGTCTTCCTAATAGACAAAACCAAACATATAATGATGCATAATGTTATTGTTTTTCTAATAAAAGATGTCAAATAAACTAGTGCAATGCATTTATACTCATTTCATTAAATCACATTGAACCATAATAACAAAAATATTAATAGTCAATTCAAATGAACTAAATATAATTGCATCCCATCCTTTGATGTTTTGCCCACATACACATCCAAAGAACTAAATATAATTGCATCCTATTCTTTGATGTTTTTGTAATCCATGGCACAAGACTTGTAACACACAAAAAAAACTGCTGTAATTGCATCCCATTCTTTGATGTTTTTGTAATCCATGGCTCAAGACTTGTAACACACAAAAAAACTGCTGCATATACTCAAGAACACATCAAAAAAACTAAATATAATTGCATCTCATCCTTTGATGTATTTGTAAACCTGGCACAAGACCAAGATGTAAAAATAATTGCATCTCGTCTCATATTGCATCTCATTAAATCACATTAAACCATAATAACAAAAAATCAATAGTCAATTCAAATGAACTAAATATAATTGCATCCTATCCATAATCCGTGGCACAATATAATTGCATCCTATCCGTAATCCGTGGCAAAAGACCTTTAACAGGCTAAAAAACACTGCTAGATATAGGCAGAAACACATCCCATCCTTTGACGTTTTTGTAATCCATGGCTCAAGCAGGAACACATCCCATCCTTGCATGTTTTTGTAATCCATGGTACAACAAAAAAAAAATCTACTATCCTCAATAGTCTATATGCAATTCCGACATCTCGTTCAAAACACAGGAATCGAGGGCGACTTAGTCGACCTCCTCCATCTTGCTCTCCTCCTGCAGGGAGGAGTCCTCTTCCAGGGGCGGCATGTCGGCATCCAACTCCGCTGAGCCGTCGTCCTCGATGCTGAGACCGAGCTTCAGCATCCTGTGGATTCTGCCAGCGAACGTGTTTGGCTCGTCTAGACTGAATCCGGAGGTGAGCAGGGCGGTCTCATACAAGAGCATCACCAAATCCTTCACCGATTTGTCGTGCTTGTCGGCCTCCGCTCTCTTCCTGAGCTCCTCCATTATGGCGTTCTCAGGGTTGATCTCCATGGTCTTCTTGCTGGACATGTAGGAAGACATGGAGCTGTCCCGGAGGGCCTGAGCCTTCATTATTCTCTCCATGTTCGCCGTCCACCCATACTCGCCTGTCACCAGACAGCACGGAGAGTCCACGATGCGATCAGACACCACTACCTTCTCCACCTTGTCGCCCAAGATGTCTTTCATCACTTTGCAGAGGCTCTCAAACGCAGCTTTCTTCTCTTCCTTCTTCTTCTTCTCCTCCTCAGTCTCAGTCTCCTCCAGCTTCAGCCCTTCTTTCGTTGCTGACACCAGTTTCTTCCCGTCGTACTCCTTAAGCTGCCCTATGGCGTACTCATCGATGGCATCCACCATGAACAGGACTTCATAACCTTTTTTTTTCAGTCTCTCCAGGAACGGAGAATTCTCCACCGCCTTCTTGCTCTCGCCAGTGATGTAATAGATGTCCTTCTGTCCCTCTTTCATCCTGGTCACATAGTCCTTCAGGCTCGTCATCTCATCTCCGCTCTTGGTCGAATGATATCTGAGCAAATCCGACATCTTAGCCCTGTTCTGGGTGTCCTCGTGTATCCCCAATTTTAAGTTCTTGGAAAACGCCTCGTAGAACTTGGCATAGTCCTCTTTGTTATCGGCGATCTCATTGAACATCTCAATACATTTCTTCACCAAATTCTTCCTGATCACCTTCAGAATCTTGTTCTGCTGCAGCATCTCCCGAGAGATGTTGAGGGGCAGATCATCAGAATCCACCACTCCTTTGACAAAGGCCAGGTATTCAGGAATGAGCTCCTCGCAGTTATCCATTATGAACACCCTTCTCACATACAGCTTAATGTTGTTCGGCTTCTTCTTGGTGTCGAAGAGATCGAACGGAGCCCTCTTGGGGATAAAGAGAACAGCCTTGAACTCCAACTGACCCTCCACAGAGAAATGCTTCACGGCCAAGTGGTCCTCCCAGTCATTGGTGAGGCTCTTGTAGAAGGACGCATATTCTTCCTTGCTAATCTCACCTGGCTTCCGCATCCAAATGGGCTTCTGCTTGTTCACCAGACTCCATTCATGTGACACTTCCTTCACCTTCTTTCTTTTCTTCTCCTTCTCCTTCTCCTTGTCTTCCTCCACTTCCTCAATATCCCCTTCCTCATCTTCCTTCTTCTTCTCCTCACCTTCCTCCTCTTCGTCGTCGCTCACCTCCTTCTCAGTAGTCTGCTCAGTCCACAAATAGATGGGGTAGCTGATGAACTCGGAATGCTTCTTGATCAGATCCTTCACCCGCCGCTCCTCTAAGTACTCCAGCTTCCAACCCCAAACCAAATTCAGAAAAAACAAAATGAACCATGCTATACCAGTAAATTTGATAAGAACCTTAGGGACCCGTAATGAATAAAAAAGATTAAAGAAATTAGAAGAGGTCATTAATATATATATACCTGGTCTTCCTTTAGAAACAGAGTAATTTTAGTTCCCCTCCCCAGAGGCTCTCCATTGACATCTCTGGTAACGGTAAACGAACCCCCTGCCTGAGATTCCCAAATGTATTGCTCATCGTCATTGTGCTTGGTGGTAACAATCACTTTCTCTGCTACAAGATAGGCTGAATAGAAACCCACACCGAACTGACCGATCATGCTCACATCCGCTCCGGCTTGTAAAGCTTCCATAAATTCTTTGGTCCCCGATCTCGCAATTGTTCCCAAATTGTTCACCAAATCTATGGATTGCATGGCATATCAGCAACTTTCAAAAATCTGATTTCTAAAATTGATTAAATCGAATTACTAGTGTACTCACCGGCTTTGGTCATTCCTACTCCGCTATCAATAATGGTGATGCACTTGTTAGCCTTGTCGGGAACAATCCGAATGAAGAGCTCCGGCTGAGCATCGAGCTTACTCTTATCTGTCAGCCCTTCGAATCGAATTTTGTCCAGCGCCTGCATCCAATTGCACAAACAACAACCAGTCCTTAACATGATGATAATGCCTAGGCTTCATGCCTGAGAAAATTACCCTATACTGGATCGAAATGGGGATGCGAAGGGGAAATCAAATATTGATAAATCTTGATTTTCTCTGAGAAAATTACCGTACACTCGATGGAAATGGGGATGTGGATGTGGATGGGAAAGGGAATTCAAATACTGATAAATCTTGATTTTCTCTGAGAAAATAACCCTGCACCGGATGGGATGGAAATGGAGATAGGGATAACCAGTACTTAACATAATGATAATTATAATGCCTAGGCTCCATGCCCTACCTAATTCTCTGAGAAAATTACACTACACCGGATGGAAATGGGAAAGGGAAATCAAATCAAATCAAATCATGATAAATCTTGATTTTCTCACTTACGTCGGATGAATTGCTGATGAGCTCCCTGAGGAAAATCTCCTTGTTGCTGTAGAAAGTGTTGATGATGAGGCTGAGCAACTGATTAATTTCCGCCTGGAAAGCAAAAGTCTCCACCTCACCGCTCTCTATGTTGACGTTCGCCATTGGAATCGGAATTGCAATGAACCAGAATATGGAAGCAGACAAGTAATCAAGAATTTGAGAACCCTCGGAACTCAGAGCAGAGAATTTAAGAACCCTCCGAACCCCGAGCAAAGACAGAAATCACGATAAAAAATATATCAGAAACTCGATCAATATGAATATGAATACTAACACTATACAAAGCTTTGCAAAGACGTATTTATAATGGTTTCCGGAGGATCGTTGCAAAGCCCGGCGCCAACAATGTCAGGGCATCGATGTCTCTGGAAGCGCTTCTCGAGGCTTCTTTCCTCTCTATTTTTTTATATAATTTAAAACCCCACCATGTAATTAGTTCATATAACCGTTGGTCATAACTATTTCAATGAATGACTTCGCCTGGTTTTTATTATTTTATATTATTTTTAGTTGTTTTTATGATTTTATTGTTAATGGTATGGTAATTTGGGGGCCACGCTACTTTAAAAAGTCCGCCATTCCATGTGAGTGAATAGAGGTTAAATGGTAAAAGCTAAATTAATTACCTTTCTTGGCTCTAAAGATAGAGCGCCTTACCATTAATGCATTATAATTTTTTTTTAAGTATATAATGATATATATTTTTTATTAATTAGAATTTTGAAATAAGCAAAATGAAACATTTTATTTTACAGTTTGAGGAACTAACCAATAAAAAGGGTGTTTCTTCCTAGGAGGTTATAGTTAATACTTAAATCAGCACAAAGGGGGTCCCTTGTCCCATAAACAAGGGGGTCTCATACACCAAATTGGTCCATGGCTTAGCTGTGACCTTAACTAACTAGCTTGGTTGACTAATTATTAACTAAGTCTCATCTTCACATTTTAACCAAAGTTTATGGAATTTATGATTTATGTCACATGGTTATCCAAAGTTTTCTTTTCCTACTTGATCTTTTATTCCCGATCTACATGTTGAACATTAATTTAGATTTAGAGTCATTAATTCTCAATAGTTTCATCAATGTTACCCACCCATGCCTCGTCCTCTAAGCTCACCGCTCATTTCCTTGGCACCGCTCATTGCCTTGGCACCTCTCACTGCTCCTCATCGTTCACCACTTTAGCACCACTCACTACTTATGCTTGCTTTGACTACTAAAGATGATATTGGATTTGCTTATAGTTATAGATTCATATCTTCACCTAGATCTCGTCACGGGACTACTTGTGCATCTTTAACTAGACTTAGAAGTACGACGGGATCCATTGCATAGTAAACTACTACTCCTGGACTTTCGTATGGATCTGCTACCAATACCTTTGTTTTTGCTTACTTTGCATATGGTATTGCTACTGCATACTGTGCTACTGCTATGATATAGTGACCTCTACTCTTGCTACTGATACTACTAGATAAGCTACTAGCACTAGATATGGATCGCAATAACTAACTTATGCTACTACTGGTAATGGTGCTTAAACAATTGGCGCTTCAACAAGCTATGGATATGGATCATGATCTGGTTAAGATGCTAACTATGCTGCTGGGACTAGATCTTCTACTTAGATGCCTCCTAGGTAACTAGTGCCACTCCTTCCTTTGTCGCTCTAGTTAATTATGCCCTGGCCTCTACCAATGCCTATACCTTTTCCTACATCACCAATGGTGGTGGTGTACGATATTCATCCTATTGGTGCTACTTATGTTGTTGATGTTGGTTTTATAGAATGGGTCTACTATTGCAGGATCTGGCTTTGGATCTATATATGTTATATTTTCTTCTTATGCTTTCGGTTCAAGATAAACAACCTCGGAAACTATAGCTTATTCAACTTACTTGACTTAATCGCCTGAATCAAATTACACCTTTGATGCCCTTTCTTAAGGTAGTAGTAACCAAGGGATAGGTTGCTCCAGGGATGATTTTAAGGAACCATACTTATTTAAAAGTGTATAAATGTTGGCGAATATTAACAATTCTTAAAACGCCAACTATAAAATGATTGGTGATATTTTTCAAAAAATATTTTAATTTCCAATGATTTTATAAAATTTATATAATAATTTGGCAATTTTTAGGGTGAAAAAATTTTACCCCATCAAAATTGGGCGAAACAGAGCTTCAAAAAATGCAAAATGGTGAATCTTTTTTGGGAGAAAAACATGAGAAAATAGCCCACTGGGCTAAAATTCGCCCCTAAAATTATCCCTGGCTAGCTCAGGTGCTTAGTTTGCTTCTGGTCCAACTATTGTCTATTGTGCATCAATACCTACCCATGTTTATGCTCAAGGACTATTTATGGTGGATAAACTTCTACAAATAGTAGTAGTGGTGTTGGTACCTATACCCTCGCCTTTGTATTCCTAAGCTACTAGTTCTTAAGCTACTATAGGTAGTTCTAGGTCCAACTCTACTCCCATTGTTTCTTCTGCTTTCTACCGATCTAACATAAGGTATGCTTGCTTTGAATCTAGTTACTATACTATTGGATCTCTAACTGATCATGCTGTGAGTTATGTTGTGTATGGATATGGGCCTAGATATGGCTCTTCGACTAGTTAAACCGGATAAACCCTAGGACCTTATGCAAAACCTACTGTATATGCTAGTTATTTAAATGCTCAAAATTCATAGCTTGTCGGGTGTGTTGGATCAACGCATTCCTAGGGTAAGGCCTTTTTTATTTGTTTGTTCTTGCTTTCAGTTTCCCCACATATATAGGTATACTAGGTAATAATTCAACATATATATAGGTATACTAGGTAACAAGTCAACGTTATAAGTGCTTTTCTATCATGATCTCTTAGACATCTCCATTATGCACCAGAAGCAGTTGAGTTTTCACATAATTCCTAGAATCATAACATTGTTCCCTCTGGATTTTGTCTAGAGAAATCTATCCAGGTGTGGCGGACTCTAAAAAAGTGCACATGTCGAGGTGGAAGGGTTTGAACGGACATATGATTGTGAATTGGTTTGTTTTGTAGTGATATTTTGCATGTACAACTTCAATATGGATTCAAGAGTATCACTTCCTCTTCTTACTCCATTCACAAGATATTCAGAGTGGAAATTGAAAATGATTTAATCTCTAAAGAGACAAGGTATCTATGAGTTATCTATTGGAATTGGTAAAGAGTCTTATGAAGATGAAAATGATTGGATAAATGACAGTGATAGAGCTTAGAGTTTTCTATCATGACCTCTTAGACATCTGAATTCCTCATTCAAATTCCGACTCTGTGCCATTCTTCCCCTCTGGATAATATTTCCTGTTGATTTTTCTTAAATTGCTTAGATGATATCTTAAAACAATTAGCCACTAGTAGATCACTAAAAGAAAAACATGCACAAAAACACAAGAACACAAGAAAACAAATATTTTCCTCAAGGAAACAACAAGGGAGAAAACCCCGCAAAACTTCCTCACTATAGAACTCAACCAGTGCAGTGTAAAACCCAGACAACTGCTTCTCTCTCCTTCCTGACACACTAATCCTCCTCTCTCTTGCTAAGACAGCTTGAGTGAGTGAGTACAAATGAATGGGAGCACCTCCCTATTTATATTCTTCATTTTACTTGACCTTTAACCTAGTAGGGAAATACTGAATCATCATTAAAGTATCATTTATGCAATCCAATTACTTATCGATTATAACTTTAAGCTACCCTCCATCATGTAGCCACATGAAGGGTGGAAAATGAATAAGTGCAATGGATGTATGCTCATCTACTTAAATCACAATGCACCCATAATAACAAAAGATCAATTATATAAATAGTCAATTCAAGTTTTTGATCGAATAAAAATTTTGAAATATATATATATATACTAACTAGAACATATAGTCTCTATCGAAAATAATACAAAAAATAACAGTTAACAAATGCTCCAATAAAATGAAACTTAATAACAAAAAAAAACTAAAAAACTAAAAATAAGAGTTAGCAAATGTTCCAATAACATAAAGCTTATAAGAGAAAAACTAAATATCCTAGCACATAATGATCCAACAAAGATTTCTTTAAAATTCATATGTTTTTCATTTTTTTTGGTTTTATGTTTTAGATAGGTTGCTAGCATGTAGGCCTTATAGTTCATAGATGGTGTAGGTTTTATGTTTTAGATAGGTTGTTGGCACGTAGGCCTATACCATATCTTGCTAAGTATTCTCTTATGGAATACAATATCCATATCCAATGATCAAGAGATCCCATGGATATTCTTTGCAATTCACTTTGCGCATATTAATCACAATATTACCTCGAATACAATTTTATCCATTCAACATAGTTTCCCACATGTCAAAAGGAGCTACCATATTACCATCATTGGATTATCTCTGCTCATAAACAAAATGATCATGCATTCTCGAAACTACCCCTATTGACAATTTTTGTCAAGTCAATGTTATAAGTGTTTTTCTATCATGATCTCCTATAGATCTCCATTGTGTACCAGAAGTAGTTGAGTTTCCACATAATTCTTAGAATTGTAGCATTGCTCCCTTTGGATTCCATCCAGAGAAATCTATCCAGGTGTGACGGACTTTGAAAAAGTGCACATGGCGAGGTGGAAGGGTTTGAACTGACATATGATTGTGAATTGGATTGTTTTGCAAAGATATTTTGCATGTACAACTTAGATATGGATTCAAGAGTATCACTTCCTCTTCTTACTCCATTCACAAGGTATATATTGGAATTGGTAAAGAGTCTTATGAAGATGAAAATGACTAGATAAATGACGGTGATAGATATTTTGGAAGGATATGTCTCGTTGTTTCTCCACGCATGCACTACCTTATTGCTTCTGCTGAATACCCAAAGGATATCTGGACAAGATTGGATAGAGCCTTTGGCAAGCACAATGAGGATCATTCTAGCAATTTGGAGAGCGCAACCAACACCAAAAGAGTTATTCCTTCAAAATTTGCGGCCTGTATTGTATCAAATAAAGTTGTTCAAGACGAAGTTGTTCAAGATGAAGAAGAAGCATAATCTTATAAGAGCCAACAATGTAAGGGCATTGATGTCTCTGGAAGCACTTCTCATAGCTTATTTCCTCTCTATCTTTTTTTATATAATTTAAAACTCCACCATGTAATTAGTTCATATAATCATTGATCATAACCATTTCAATGAATAACTTCTCCTAGTTTTTATTTATATTTTTTTTATTTGTTTTTTTTATTTTATTTTAAATGGTATGGTAATTTGGGAGCCACGCTATGTTGGATTATCGGGTACCTCCACATGGTATAACTGCCGCACCTATGGGAATATAAAACAAGTGGTTAAACCACCACTCTTGGTGATTGGCCTTGTGATCGGTTTGAAATGTTCACCAACATCTGTAGGTTTTGGTGTAATGGCAAACCTTACATGGTATCAGAGCTAAGGTCTCAGGTTGAATTCCCCCCAGCTACACCAAAGGTGGGGTGTTGGAGTATCGGGTACCTCCACATGGTATAACCGCTACACCTCTGGGAATATAAAACAAGTGGTTTAACCACCACTCCTGGTGATTGGCCTTATGCTGGGTTTCAAATGTTCAGCTTTTGTTTCCAACCCATCCTCCATTAGTTTTTCTCCATTTTCTAGTATTAGCATGTTTTTTCCATCTCCTTGACAACTCACTCATGATTTTTCCAACTCGTGAGGTCCTTGATAGATTTGGGAAGTGCTTTAGCCACCTATGGGGGTTTGCTATATTTTGGTAAGTCATCCTTTTTGAGCTTTATGAGTTGTTTCCATACAATTCAATTTTCCTATGAGGGATGTACTATTTATGTACACTATTATTCATCATTATTAAATGGAAGGATACAAACCAATATTCATCTCTTCATTCATGTGATTTAGTCTCTTTTCTTCTCTCTATTTTTCATGTGTATGCTTGTGAGAATTCTTAGTAGCAAGATCTATTTCTTGTGCTTCTTCTTAGCATCATTGCTCATAGCATTGATCTATTATTTATAAATGGTACCAGAGCAGCAAGGTTGATCAAGTTCTATAGAGTTGAGGAGCACATCCAGTCTCCTATCCCTCTCTGAAGAAGAGCTTGTCTAGCTTACAAGATTTTCCCCTAGTTTGTTTTGCATGTTGCAGAGATTTTATTCTTGATCACATCAATTCAGCAATATGGATTCTTCATCAACTATAATTCTTACTTCCTTCAACTACCATGAATGGAAATCCAAAATATTCATTCTATTGTATAGTAGAGGATTATACAGAGTTACACTAGCTTTGGAGAATGAGCCCAATGCTATGATTGAGAAAGCTAAGTGGCATAATAGGTTGGATGAAGCCTATGGATTGCTTTGCCTCTTTATTTCTACAGATCTACTCTTTCATCTAGATGGTTTGACCACTCCAAACCATGTATGGACTCAATTAGAGTCTCTCTTTGGAGCTCAAGATGAGCTAAGAGCGCATCAATTGGAAATTGAGTTATTCTCACTGAGTCCAAGCAATTTTGAATATCTTAAGGGTTTCTTCACCAAGTTCAAGTCACTTGTTCTAATGCTAAAGCAATGTGGGATTGAGAAAGTAGATGATCAATTAATCCTTTCCATTCTTTCAAAATTGGGTCCTAATTACTCAGTTTTTGTGTCTACTTTTCATGCAACTAGGCTTGTTGTTCCTAAGTGGAAAATGCCTTCTTTAAATTCTTTTCTTGATTCAATAACAAAGGAGCAAGATAAATTGATCCATATGGGTGTCCTTAATTATTCAAAGGGCAAGTGTCATGCTCTCTTGGTTCAAGGAAGCAAGAAATTCAAATCAAAAGAGAAGCAAATTATGAAGAAGCCAAAGTCAGAAATTGAAGATGAAGACTCATATGAATATTTAATGAAGAAAGTTAAGAAGAAAGGGAGCCTTTGTTTCCAACCCATCCTCCATTCATTTTTCTCCATTTTCTACGATTATCATGTTTTTTCCATCTCCTTGACAACTCACTCATGCTTTTTCCAACTCATGAGGTCCTTGATAGATTTGGGAAGTGCTTTAGCCACCTATGGGGGGTTGCTATATTTTGGTAAGTCAGCCTTTTTGAGCTTTATGAGTTATTTCCATACAATTAGATTTTCCTATGAGGGATGTACTATTTATGTACAATATTATTCATCATTATTAAATGGAAGGATACACACCAGTATTCATCTCTTCATTCATGTGATTCAGTCTCTTTTCTTCTTTCTATTTTTCCTATGTATGCTTGTGAGAATTCTTAGTAGAAAGATCTATTTCCCGTGCTTCTTCTTAGCATCATTGCTCATAGCATTGATATATTATTTCTACACACTCCTTTAAAAAATCTACCATTCCATGTGAATGAATAGAGGTTAAATGGTAAAAACTAAATTAATTACCTTTCTTGGCTCTAAAGATAGGGCACCTTACCATTAATGTATTATAATCTTTTTTAAGTATATAATGTTATATATTTTTTATTAATTAGAATTTTGAAATAAGCAAAAAAAAACATTTTATTTTACATTTTGAGGACCTAACCCATAAAAAAGATGTGTTTCTTCCTAGGAGGTTATAGGTTCAAATCCAGAGAGGGATAGGGTATGTACACCTCTATAGACTTTAGTGCTTAAATAAACATAGAGGGGGTCCCTAGTCCCATAAACAAGGGGGTCTCATACACCAAATTGATCGATGGCTTAGCTGTGACCTTACTATAACTAGCTTGGTTGAATAATTACTAACTAAGTCTCATCTTCACATTTTAACCAAAGTTTATGGAATTTATGACTTATGTCACATGGTTATCCAATTTTTTTTCTACTTGATCTTTTATTCTCGATCTACATGTTGCACATTAATTCTAAATAATTTCATCAATGTTACCCACCCATGCCTCATCCTCTAAGCTCACCACTCATTTCCTTGACACCACTCACTGCTCCTCATCGTTCACCTCTTTAGCACCACTCACTACTTATGCTTGCTTTGACTACTAAAGATGATATTGGATCTGCTTATAGTTATAGATTTGTATCTTCACCTAGATCTCGTCATGGGACTACTTATGCATGTTTAAGTAGACTTAGAACTATGATAGGATCCGTTGCATAGTAAACTACTACTCCTGGACTTTCATATGGATCTTCTATCAATACCTCTATTTTTTCTTACTTTGCGTATGGTATTGCTATTTCTTATTGTGCTAGTGCTATAATATACTAACCTTTGCTCTTGCTATTTATACTACTAGATTACTAGCACTAGATATGGACCACAATAACTAACTTATGCTACTACTAGTAATGGTGCTTAAACAATTGGTGCTTCAACAAGATATGGATATGGATCATGATCTGGTTAAGATGCTAACTATGTTGTCAGGACTAGATATTCTACTTAGATGCTTCCTAGGTAACTGGTGTTTCTCCTTCCTTTGTCGCTCTAGTTAATTATGCCTTAGCCTCTACCAGTGCCTATAACTTTTCCTACATCACCAATGGTGGTGGCATACGATATTGATCCTATTGGTGCTACTTATGTTGTTGATGTTGGTTTTATAGAATGGATCTACTATTGCAGGATTTTCCTTTGGATCTATATATGTTAGCTTTTCTTCTTGTGCTTTCAATTCAAGAGAAACAACCACATAAACCATAGCTTATTCAACTGACTTGACTTAATCGTCTGAATCAAATTACACCTTTGATGCCCTTGCTTAGGGTAGTAGTAACCAAGGGCTAGTTGGCTCAGGTGCTTACTTTGATTTTGGTTCAAGTATTGTCTATTGTGCATCAATACCTACCCATGTTTATGCTTTGGGACTATTTATGGTGGATAAACTTCTACGGTAGTAGTAGTGGTGTTGGTACCTATACCCTTGCCTTTGTATGCCTAAGCTACTAGTTATTAAGCTACTATAGGTAGTTCTATGTCCAACTCTGCTACCATTGTTTCTTCTACTTTCTACCGATCTAACTTAAGATATGATTGCTTTGAATATAGTTACTGTACTATTGGATCTCTAACTGCTCATGCTGTGAGTTATGTTGTGTATGGATATGGGCCTAGATCTAGCTCTTCGACTGGTTAAACCGGATAAACCATAGGACCTTATGCAAAATCTACTGTATATGCTAGTTATTTAAATGCTCAAAATTCACAGCTTGTCGGGTGTGTTGGATTAACGCATTCCTGGGGTAAGGTATTTTTTATTTGGTTGTTCTTGCTTTCTTGCATTCCTAGTTCATGGTTAATTACCTTTATTATGCTAGTTTTCCACCACTACACATCCCTTTGCAATTCGTAAGTTTCCTTTGCTACTTTCTATATTGTTGTTTCTAGGTATGGGTTTGAAACTACAACTACTTTGGATCATAACAAAAATATGATGAAGAAGCATTATTAATATTCCAATAACATAACTCAGGTGCTTACACTTACTATAAGATGCCTCTCGTGTTGTGTTGGGAAGGTTTTAATACATATAACTAGAGAATATTATCTAGATTAACATAAGGATAATATGAAATAAATATATACATATACTATTAAGCTAATACTAATAATAAAAAAGTCACATTATTTTCTGCTTTGGCATATGATTAATGAGCCCTTGGAGAAGAGGAGTAGATTGATTGGTATTTGCCAACAGAATTTCAGTGAGTTTTTGCAATTTCTTATCCACAAAGATTATTCATCCATTTAATTTACAAGTTTCATGTCCTTAACTACTGGCCTATACCATGCCTTGCTAAGTATTCTCTTATGGAATACAATATCCATATCCAATGACCATGAGATCCCATGGATCTTCTTTGCAATTCAATTTGCACATATTAATCACAAGATTACCTCGAATACATTTTTATCCATTCAACATGTTTTCCCACATGTCAAAAGGGATTACCATATTACCATCATTGGATTATCTCTGCTCATAAACAAAATTATCATGCATTCTCAAAACTACCCCTATTGACAGTTTTTTCGTCATGTCAATGTTATAAGTGCTTTTCTATCATGAAGTCTTAGACATTTGAATTCCTCATTTCATATTTTGACTGTGGGCCATTATTCCCCTATGGATAATCTTTACAATGCCTATCTTCGTGATTCAAAACATTTCAAATACAGAAGTTACATCCTCCCAAAAATGTTGATTTTTCTCAATTCTACAATTGTTCTACGTGTGAAATTATGGTGCAGATGGGATTAACCATAGCCAACCCAACCAGCAACTCTAGGATATGGTGGATCCTACACTTAGCAGGATTGCCAAATTTATCCCTCAACCAAATTATGCTCTAAAATTACCTCCTTGCAATTCTTCTTCCACAACAACTTTTCCACAACTTTGTTTCCGCAACAGCTTTTTTGCAACTTTGTTTCTGAAACAGGTTTTCCGCATGCGGGTTGCAGGATGTGGGATGCAGGATGTCAAATTTCCAAGTTGTTCCCCTGCAACTTTCCTTTCGCAATTTTTCCAACCATCATATCTTTGCGGCCTTCTCCATGACCTTCGATCTACTCCTTGATGCAGATCTGACAGATATTTTTAGATCCATTATCACCCTCGCAAATTCCATTACAAATCTCTCCTAGACTGTTAGATCTTCATCGGTGGACTCAATCCCCACCGTTCATTCTCTATAAAAATTGTTAATGGTAGAAAATATACGTGCTGCACTGATTTATCAGAGAATCGATCAATCCATCCTGTAATCTTCAAGATTCATTAGCCTAACACTTCTATGCATGCGTTTACAACCTATTCCAACTATTCAAGCAACGATTGAACGCGTGAATCAACAATTTCACAGAAATACATAGATGTTTAGAAAACCACCGAAGTTGGCTCTTCACGGATACATCATTCAAAAAATAAATGCGTTTACGCTAATAACACTGCAAACACATAGCTAATCCTTCTATTAAGCAATAGAACAAACACACAACTCGGCTCTCCTTCTTCAGTCTTCTCAAAATATTTACAAGTGGAAACCAGACGCAGGTCTGACCTTCCCTTCTACGAATTGGAATTATAACCCTGAAGAGCAGAACCTCCTCTACTTCTCTAATCTTCTTATTTAAGCTAACCTGATATTCCCACCCCGAGTGGTCTTGTAACTAAAAACAAACAACTACAAAGCATGATGAAAACATCCCTATCACAATAAACAACCTATGGATTGATCTCCACGTGGGGAGTCATGATCCACCATCATTCATATTCCCACTAACAAACTATGATTAATCAAATAACCAAAAATATGCCACAGCATGTGACCAACTCATCACATTGTTGTCATGCCATGATGCTCCTGCATCATGTTAGTTACATGACTCATCCTTTACTGACACCTATTAGATTAGATCTTTTATCCTATCTAGACTTGCTAGGAAAATAAAATACTTTACACGAAAGTTTACAATGTCTCTACAAATGACCCCTCCTTGGGAAAATTTCTAGAGCTTAAGGTTCAATAATAAATTTAGTAGTAGGTCTTGAGAGCTAATGCTCCTGCATGGAATTAGGTTCATAGGATAATTTTAGCCACTTGTAGAAGAAAATATAGAAAGAAATAGAAAAAAATTATATCTAGATAATTTAGTACATAGAATAAGGATCACTAATCAACTTTCAGATCTCCGATCTGATGATCTAGTCAACTTCTATAAAATTTCAGGTTTGACTATTGACTTTTGCACTTTTTCCCGGACTTGGTATTTTTACCAAAACTAGCTATCTACCAAACTGCGCATTTCTGGAAAAACTTTTTCTAATGATAATTGCCTATTTTAATGAGTAGATAAAATGTTGAATTCAAAAATTTTATTGGTTTCAAATTCTAGGGTCACTTTTACCTCCTGCAAGATTTTCAAAATCACCAAAAAGTGCTCCGAAATAGTGTATTTTGGCCTTGTTTCACACTCCAACTTCACACTTTTTGGAATTCGGACCCAAGATTCCATATTTATCTACATGCCTTGTCCATGACCTCACGATAACAATTTTGGCCCAAAGTAATCGCCCATCAGGTCTCATCAAATTTTGAGCTAAACTGCTCTTGTTATGGAAAATAATACAAATGACTAGGCTGTAGAGCAGACTCTCCATATGGTTCTTTTTTGTGTCCTTGGATAGAATTAAATTTTATGTAATAACACTTCCATAGTTAGAATTATTTTCTTCATATAATTTTTTTATTTAAGATTTAAGTTGGTGCATGATGGCCTTTAGTTGGACTAGTAAAAGTAATAATTAGAACTTAGAATAAAACATTAGTACATGATTGTTAACATACAATAGCATATATTACATCCAAGATAAAATTGTCTTTAGATGTTTCTTGGGATTTCTTCACATTTGTTTGATAAATCTAATTGAATTACTTAATGTGTCACATGTTTCTCATGATTTCTTAGCATTACTATCATAACTGAGCAATGTTGATTCAATGAGACTATGAATAAGATAAGATTATATAATTTTATTAATGTCCAACTAGTGATCACCAAAGCAGGTCAAAGGGAGTAACAAGTATATTCCAATGTAAATACATTGTGAGAGTAGGAGAGCAACTACTAGATAAAAAAAAATTACAAAAAATATTCAAAGTGAATCATCAAATGTGAAGAGCGTTTTGTTCACATATTTGCTTATGTAAATGAAATAGGTTCAAATTTTGTGGTTTTTAATGAATGAACTCTATTAAAAAAATTGTGCAATGCCAAATACAATTTAAGGTGCCTTACAAGCATTCACAATGAGAGAGTAGGAAAAGTTGTTACCAATTAATTTCATAACTATATTAGAGGTGTTGGTGAGTGAGAGGACTAGTTTTTAGAATTTGATTACTAGATCATAGGAGGTATTGATACCCTTTATTTCAAGTTCACCTCATGAAGAGATGTGTATATTGCACTTTTTGTTCTCTTATTTTTTCCTCGTTTATGTACTTTTTTATTTGTCCCTATACCATCATTAGTTCCCTTGGCCACATTTAGCAACATTTTGGCTCTGGTAAGGATTGATCATGTTTTCCTTGAATACTTGTCGTTTTCTAGTGATTTGGTATGGTTATGCTGTTGTAATTGGCAATTAAAGAAGTGGTGTTTCATGTTCATTGTTATTACAATTTTAGGTTGTGGAACTGGGTAGTTGTGGAGAGATGAAAGACTTGCACATAAGTCTCAAGTTTACACACATCATGCAAGAAAAAATTAAGTTGAAGCAAGTAGCTCCTGTGCATGGTTCAATCTAGGCTCCTGGTCAATTAAATGTGATCTTGCTGGTCATTATACATCATTTTGGTCAAACTACTACACACGTTCATGGTTACAAGGCTATTATTTTTGGATGTTGTAGGCCTCTTGAAAAAACATGGGTGTAGTTAAGTCTCAAAAATAGGCATATGGTAGACACCCGATGGCATGAGTCAAGCAACATTAATGAGTAGGGATAATCGTGTTTTCAAGGAAGAGGATTAATTGTTACCATTCGAGCATTCCATTGGATTTTGTAAGGAAATAAATTATTTGAATGAATTGCGATAACTAGCATATAAATTGTCCCATTTTTGACAACTTTTTTGGATTCATGACTATTCGTATAAATTGTTAGATTCATTGCTCAAGGTGTAATTTTGATGTTTTGTATCGATTCAAAGATCCAAAAAAACCCTATGATTGCAATTTTAAATAGTTTCATATATGTGATTTTGGATTTATTCAAATTGTTACTTATCAATTTCCAACTAATTAACAAAATTAGCTATTAATAAAAAAGTTCAAAATACAGAGAATTTTGAGTGCCAGTCACTCTACTGTTGATTGGGACATAACCAATATTGTTAGTAGAATCACCATGAACAAAGTGCATTACTTCCTTGATCAAAATTTATAGCCAAACCTCCACACCATAATGAGTGTTTGAATAACATTAACTTAGACTTACGATTAAACCCCAATCGAGGTCTAATGATCAATGCATAGTAAAGAATATCAACTCATCTTTATGGCTATTATTACTACTAACTACCTTATTGGGTCTTCAAACTCTAGGCCTCTTTATACTGCTAGGAGAGGTAAAAGTGCTAAATTTTATTATAAAAGAAACCGACATAAACAAATAGTAAATTTAAGAGTATAATCCACATGGGTAGAAAGGAATTAGAGTGCCAACATCCACAATAGAAAATACAAGTGGTGAAATTTGATAACCAACCTCTGTGTCAATACATGCACAATGAAAATGAATCCAACCGAATTCCAAAGTGATACACTTAAGATACAAAAAACTTGTTACAATTTAGACATAAAAAGATTGTATATAGAAAGAACTAGCAACAAAGAAAGATGCAATATCGATGGAATTGTTTTGAAATTGGATATTATCCAATCAATTGAGAAGATTGGCATTAATAAATAGTCAAATGAAAAAAACTCATATTTAGAATTTAGTTCTTCAAAATATCAAAGAAATTGTCCATTGAAACCATCAAATTCCCTCAACAATTAATCAACTTGATGCGTAGTTCATTTTCCTAAAAGTTGGTTTCCTACAACAAAATACTTTGATAGAGAAATTCCTTCTACCATGATCACAATCACCACCATTGTATTTTTAATACAATATTGTTACTTAAGGATTAAGTGAAATCCATTGCCTCCAAGAAAAGACATTCCATATATTTATTGATGTAGAAATTTTTTTTTGCACACGATAAAGCTTCTGCAGTTACACTCCTAGGTCTATGACATATTCATCACTCCATAGTATACATCTCCTAGGTCTCTATCATCACATTCCATCAATAGTCTAAATATCATCTAAAGACCTTCAAAATGGATAAAAAAACCATTTCGTAATGTGGTGTTATTGTTCTTCTCACTTCCAACCAGTTCTAACTTTTTCTCCTCTTCCTCCTAATGAGGATATAAACAATAATGTTTCAGACCTTTTAACTTCATGGTCTACTTATGTTGGTATTTTGTAAACATATGTCACTTAATCAAGATGCAATGCTACAAGGTTTACGTGTTCAAATCACATTAAATTATCATTTATGCAATCCAATTACTTATCGGTTATAACTTTAAGCTACCCTCCATCATGTAGCCACATGAAGGGTGGAAAATGAATAAGTGCAATGGATTTATGCTCATCTAATTAAATCACAATGCACCCATAATAACAAAAGATCAATTATATAAATAGTCAATTCAAGTTTTTGATCGAATAAAAAGTTTGAAATATATATATATGATTTCAATCGACTTTCAATATATTTATAAAAAATGAATTATTGATACTAACTAGAACATATAGTCTCTATTGAAAATAAGACCAAAAATAACTATTAACAAATGCTCTAATAAAATTAAACTTAATAACAAAAAAAAAACTAAAAATAATAGTTAGCAAATGTTCTAATAAGATAAAGCTTATAAGAGAAAAACCAAATATCCCAACACACAATGATCCAACAAAGCTTGCTTTCAAATTCATATGTTTTTCGGTTTTTTTGGTTTTATGTTTTAGATAGGTTGATAGCATGTAGGCCTTATAGTTCATAGATGGTGTAGGTTTTATGTCACATAACCCAATTTGCAAAACATTTTATGTTTTAAGAAACCTTATGTTATATTTTATTATAAAGTCTGTAATTAATGACCAAGTGGGGTCAAGGATAATTGAATGTAATTGCTGAATATTTTATTAATAAATAAATGAAAGATGAGACAATAGCTTAAGGAAGCTGTTAAATGAGTGTTTTACTGGTCACTTGGTGGAGTATGATGGGTTGAGAGGAAATTGACACTTGGCAGCATCCTCAAACTACTTCTAGTCGTTGCAGGAGGAAAATTCCCTATTTTTGTGGTCATGTTCCCCAAGAAAGTGGAACAAGAGCAGGTGGCTTATTAAGTGAAAACTGACCCAAAAGACCTAGGCATGCTAATAAAACTTCCCATTGAAGATAGCTGAGGTTGCTCATTCTTGACTTATGAACATTCTGAGTGAATGAAGTGCACAAGAAATTTGATGGAGGGGACTAGCAGAAGTATGTTTGTGTGAATAGTGCTGAAGACCTGAACTAGTGCAACTATTCTAAGTTGAGTTCATACTACTGTATGCAGAACAAATTTTACTACTGAACACTCAGTAGAGTTGCAGAGGATTACTAGACTACATCTCTCACCCAGTACTTCTACCAGGTGGACCAGGAGACGGGGGTCCTGAGATTTGCAGTCCAGCTTTTCTCCAGGAGTTGGTTGGGAGGAATAGGTTTCTTAAGATGATTGTCACCTCATCTACATTTCTAGGTTCTACTTGATTTATCTAGATTTCTAAATGTTTATCGTTATCTGGAAGGTTTCAGTTTAAGTAATGATATGTTTTGATGTTGTTCTATTGTTGCTAGGGTTAGTTAAAAGGGATACTTTTACTGTGAAAGATAGTTAAATGATGGATTATATAGTTTAGGGTAAATAATTAGAAGAATTTCCAGTTTTTACTGATTGATAAAAAAAATACCTAACTGTATTTTTCCACACCTTTTTAAAGGTAGTACTCTAGTACAGTAGAGTAGATTAACTTCATATTAGGAATCTAATGAAGTATGCATGAATGTGTTTTATTGCTTTCTTCAGGTTTCGTAATAGTTATGCATATGTATGCTATTCCTTTCTATTGTAGATGTTTTTAAATTAGACAGAGTAGTTGGAATAATATATACATATCTGACTTAGGAAAATATCTAAAAGTATAAATTTACCTAGTCTATGTAATTGCTTACATAGTAGATAGACTAATTACTATAAGTCTATTAATATAATAACTAGTAGTCATTATAAAAACAAAAACTAAATAGGTAGGATTAACTTAAAGAAATAGTAAATAAGGCTAGGAATTTACTGTAATAATTTCATCTAAGTAAAAAGAAACTAGGATAACATTATAATCCAATACTAACTAAGTATTTTAAACTAAGGAAATTAGGGTTTATAAATAAACCTGTTTAAAAAAAATATATAAAAATATAAATAAAATTTCTACCCCTTTTTCTAACAAAGGGGTTATTCTTTTCACTCCTAAAAAAATCAGAGCTTACATACTTCATTTATTTAACCATAATTATTTGATAAATAAACCTACTAAAATTAAATATATTATCTAAAAGAAAACAGTGTCAACAATGTATGATAATTTTAAACCAAGAGAAAGTAAGTAATAAAATTTATACATATATTAACTCAGAAAATATAGTAAAGATTTAGGTTGCATAGTCCATCTTTCTTCCATCTACACCTTGAAGAAAATTATTACTGACAGTTAAAATCAAACTATATTTTAAATACTAACTATCTGAAACATTTCTTTTCATTTTAAACATAATCATAATAAATATCAATTTACAGTAACAAAAACTTTGTTTAGGATATTTTACGCAGAATCGAAGAAAACTAGAACAATTAAGAATATCACAATTGCCATCTCTTACTTAAAACCACGGTGTATAATTATTACCAAAATAAAAATTACAAAACAATAAGCTTCAAGCTTATCCAAACTTTAAATAGTATTTAAGCCCTAAATTAAAAATATATCAGATACGACCCTATGGCCTTTGACAACCAGAGTCACGACTTAAAAATTTGTGAAAAATAACATAACTGTTGGAGCAGGGTCCTGCAGCTACAGAAGAAGATGCTAGTTTAGCGGAGAGATAAGTTTTGGCGGAAAGAAGATAAGACAGAGCTACGACGCTGTAGCACGTTTCCAGCTAGAGAGCAGAGCCAGAAACCATGACTTTTAAGATAGAAAAGTCAAGAAAGGCAATGGTACCTGAGCGGCCAAGAAGAGAGAGCTCAACCACTGCATTGAAGGCAGTGGCGAAAGACAGGAGGGCTCATCGACCCTCATAAAGGAGAAGGAGCAACAAGGCTGAAGCATTGAAGATGAAGGACAAAAAATCGAAGTGGTGCATAGTACCCATGATCAGTGCCGGGAAGCATGGAAGACTGCAGAGAGCTGTGGTGTGATAGAAAGTGGCTACCTCAAGTACAGATATGGCCGACTGTCACTAGTTAGGGTTTTGGGTTACTGTTGGGACAGGCCCACAGTGTTGTAATGGCGAGACCTTCGGGCTGCCTATAAAGGGATATATTTTGTATTGTAAAAGGGTTGGTCAGTTAGTTGGTTCATTCAGTTGTTAGTGTTTATAGATTGTTATACTGTTGTAAAATCCTAGCTCTGGTTCTGTTATTAGCAGTAGCAATCTTACTGTAACCAATAGCTGGCTTATAGAGTATGCATGTAACGATCCGCAGGGATTGAAAGAAAGGGAAGAGTATATTGTAGGAGAGCAATATAGAGAGAGAAGAGATCTAAGAGAGAAGATCTTGAGCTACATATGCGGTGCAACAGAACTGTGTTTTACCTTCCCTTGAGCTATAAGAAAACACAGTTCTGTGGACGTAACTTCAATTCTGGAGGTGAACCACGTTAAAATCAAGTGTTATGTGATTGGTTTATTTGTTATGTTTACTTATGCAATTCTCAGTCATTTCATGGGCTTTGTTTACAGTTTAATGAATGAATGTGTTAATCAATTCACAGCAATATAGAAGGATAAACATAAGTTAAAGTCTTTGGCATGTTGTATATGGTTCATTTATGCTTTGCGTAAAACAGTCTCTATTGCAGTATCAAATAGCCTTGTATGTTAAGTCTTGCACGTCGACACGAGCAACGCTAAGTGCGCTAAGCCGCGGAGGTAGGATATCACAGAGAGGTGATACCGCATCGGCAGAGGAGCTGCGGTGCGCGATACCGTAGGTTAAGGACTTAGCGTTGGGCAGGAGCTGCGTGTCACACAATGCGTGGCGATGCGATAAGGCTGGAGATATCGCGAGTCAGGGAAAGTGCGCACCGCAGAATAGGACTGCGCGATGGTGTAAAGGAATATCTCGCGGCTAGAAGAGCTGCGAGACGAGGAGATCACGCGACGCGAGCAGGAGATCGCGTGACGCGCAGAGAGAGAGACCTCGCAGCTAGGGGAACTGCGAGCCGCTAGTGGGATCGCCACAGAACCTGGTCCAAGACACTTGAGTCCTTGGCCAACCCATTAGAGTCACTTCGGGTGAGACTTGAGGCCGCTTTGCGGTCTGTCGCCGAAAGGGCCAGTGATCTAGGGGTGTTGTTGGTTGAATATAGTAAACCCGGGTCTGCCCATAGTATCCAACAATAACTATAAACAAAACTACGACTGAGAAGGCCATAATTTCTCAAGTTTCAGCCATGGAAGCTCCAAATATTTTCAACTCAAAACAACCACTAGGGCTTGAAGAACTTGAACAATACATCATAGTATCAACCTCATGGCTTTTCAAAAACCAAAAAGAGCAACTTTTATCCATGACCGAACAGTAACCCAAGAACTATGCGGGAAACATCAACTAAAAACCAACACCATACACCACTACAGGAGGAGCCTCAGCGAGACCAAGGATTACCAGGGTTTATGCGCAGCGTGGAGTCTATGCTGGGTGGACTTCGATGGTTGTCAACACCCTTCTGCAAAATTTAAGCACCTACACATTGAATTCAACAAATATGAAAACTCATATAAATAATTACTGATGCAAGATAGAATCTTTAACTTTGTTTAAAAACTGAGTATCTTACCTGGAATTTAGATTTCTCAACCCTGTAGAAGTATGTGCAAAAACCCTAGCCTCAATTAAATTTTCAGTGAGCTTCAAGGTATCACTTCCAGAAGAATGCATACGAGCAACGTTCAATCTGACATCGAAAACCATGGCGAAACAGAGGCAAATCCCTCTTTAGAAATCAAGCAATGTAAACAGTTAAATTTTTACCCAATAAGACCACACTACAACAAATTCAAGGCCGTGCTCGCACTATCAAGTTCACCAATGTATGAAGGATGGCACTAGCAGAGTCAAGATAATGACAGAAGGGGCGTTTACAGAGTTAGGGTAATGGTGATGGAGAGTTCTCACTTAGGTCAGGAACAATGGTCACATGAACCTCTTAACACAGTAGAAAGATGTAACGAAAAGGAGGCTCATATACAATGGTGTGACAGTTAGGCCATGCGGCTATGAACCTGCAGCTCTTCACTCCTAGCAGAGAAAAACATAGTGAGGCGAAAATGTGAAATTTTAGGGTTTTAGTGCAGTTTATATTGCTACCAAGGTCAACAAAACACTAACCAATGAATAACAATGACGTGGCTTCGGAAATATTTGAGTAGTGTGGGTTTTATGTTATAGTCAAGATCTCCTTGGAGAAACCTACACACATGAGCAATTTACAAAGAAAACTATGGTTATAAACCTTTGTTTAACTCACATTATCGTGACTTGACTGTTATGTATTTATGACCCTAAACAAGCATATAGAATGGTATTACTACATATACTAAGGGTTTGTATTATGTTTTATAATCTTAGAATTGGGTAAAACCCATCACAAGGAATTCTTCAACATTAATTGCACAACAAACATTAATATAATAGAAACTATATAATAGTATAAGACCTTGTAAAAGGCTTATTTGTTTTAATGTTTGTATGCTTGAAAAATTAGAATTAGGTTGAGCATGATTCTTTTTGGCTAGTATAGGTATTCGATTAAGTATCATTTTAAGATACTAGTAATTTGTTTATCAATAATATCCTAAGAGATGAGGATTATACAGAGGTTAAAAGGGATAGGTTTTTATAGGGAATAATTCTTCTTCCTTGCATAAAAAGAAGTAAAATTATAGTTTAAAGATGTATATTTTTTATTAGTGCATCTCTATTGGGAAAATACTAGAATGCTTAGTAAAATATCTAATGTAATAGGTGATAGTTCTATGTACGTTTAGCCGTCAAGGTATTTTATGATTATACTTAGATCATTAGTTTCCTGGGGGTAACTTAACCCGATAATTGTGGAAAAAAATACCTTGGAGATTAACTCAGCATCAAGTATATAAACAAAGGAAACTGCTATCTGGATGCCTTTCAGTAGAGTTACATACAAGCATTAAACTGAAAATAGAATGATGAAATCTAAACAAACAAGTTCTAGTTATAACAATTTGGAAGAGTAACTGAGCTAAGTTCAGTTTACTAAAAATACTTTCATTCCTAGTAACTATGTGGAACATAAATAATTAGATCAATGATACCTCTTTTACTGCTCAAAGCTGTAAAATAAATAAAGTTACTAGCATTCTATTTTATGCTAGTCGAGATATAAATATCGATTTGGAAAAACTGGTAACAAACTTCTCACCTGTAAAAAACCTGTAAAAGAAGAATCACTTCACTGCATTAGCTATAAGCTAAGTAAGCCTCGATCTCAACTGGAGTTCTTTCCTACTTCCATAAAACAGTAAAACAAACTTAGTACTAGAAATTAAACAGATGTTTTCAATTCCTGTTATTCCAAATCATAACCTGCTAAATCGAATCCTTAACATTGAATTATGAAAACAAACTAATAAGTTTACAGAACTAGAGATTAACAAAAAATTCGGTTCTAGTTAAATACTCTTTAAAGTAACCGTTAGCAGTTATTTGTTCCTAGGTAGTGACGACTGCAAACATTTTATGTTACATGAAAAATTTTAAATTTTTACGAATTTTTGGAGTATTACATTTTATGTTTTAGATAGGTAGTTGGCATGTAGGAATATACCATACCTTTCGAAGTATTCTCTTATGGAATACAATATCCATATCCAATCATCAAGATATCCCATGGATATTATTTGCAATTCACTTTGCGCATATTAATCACAATATTACCTCAAATGCAGTTTTATCCATTCAACATGTTTTCCCACATGTCAGAAGGAATTACCATATTACCATCATTGGATTATCTCTGCTCCTAAACAAAATTATCATGCATTCTCAAAACTACCCTTATTGACAATTTTTGTCAAGTCAATGTTATAAGTGATTTTCTATCATGATCTCTTAGACATCTCCATTGTGCACTAGAAGTAGTTAAGTTTCCACATAATTCCTAGAATCATAGCATTTCTCCCTTTGGATTTCGTCCAAAGAAATCTATCCAGGTGTGACAGACTCTGTAAAAGTGCAAGGTGGAAGGGTTTGAACTGACATCTGATTTTGAATTGGTTTGTTTTACAAAGATATTTTTCATGTACAACTTTGATATGGATTCAATATTATCAGTTCCTCTTCTTACTGCATTCACAAGATATCTAGAGTGGAAACTGAAGATGATTTCATCTCTAAAGAGACAAGGTATCTATGAGGTATATAATGGAATTCGTAAAGAGTCTTATGAATATGAAAATGACTGGATAAATGATGGTGATAGAGCTTTTGGAAGGATATGTTTGGCTATTTCTCCAAGCATGCGCTACGTTATTGCTTCTGCTGAATACCCAGAGGATATCTAGACAAGATTGGATAGAGCCTTTGGCAAGCACAATGAGGATCATTCTAGAAATTTGGAGAGCTCAACCAACACCACAAGATTTCTTCCTTCAAAATTATCGGCCTCTATTGTATCAGATGAAGATGTTCAAGATGAAGAAGAAGCAGAATCTTCAACTCAATCAATTCGAATTGTCGAAAGTCTCCTTGTAGTGACTCTTTCTCCTATTGCTCCAAAATTTAATGAGATCTATGATATCTCATATTCTTGTATAGTTGATCCAGAATAAGAAATTTGGATCTTTTTTATTGAAAAAAAAACTTCTCCCATTCTACTTAGGCATTCTCTAGTGATTCTTCTATTCTAAATTATGTGCAAAGTTTGCGAGTGATTGCCTCAGAAAATGAAGAGGAATTCGATTTATCTCACTCTAATGTTGTTGGTGGTGTGAAAAAAGTGATACTTTGCATGTTTTGGAAGAAATATCATCTTTTAGGAGTGATCCAATCATCCTCATTGATCTCGAGCTTCCAACAAATTCCTATATGATTGCTTGCACCATTGCTCAGAGTTTTGTTGAAGAAGGAGAAAAGTGTGCATCTACCATCTCAGTGGAGCACTTGGAACCTTTGTTCCACACTCTTGGACCTGATATGACCTTATTTGGTTTGAATTTTAAGTTCCAATTGGTGCAAAAACTCAAGCACCTCAAGTCTCTTTCAAATTTATTGCTGGGAATTCGATGTTAGTCTCTCTCATGAGTTTGTTGATATTAATTTTTTTGAATAATTGGATATTTTATAAGATATGTCAGATTATGGAGCTCAAGCATTCACTCTCCATAGTCCCAGTACTTCTCTACCTTCCTAATTGATCACATGCTCATCTCCTCACGATAATAGTAAAGATGGAAACATCTTGCATTTACATGGACACTTGCTCCTAACACCTGGAACTGATTTAACCTCACATTGTTTGATGTTCAATGCTACAAAATATAGGTTGCTTGGGTTTACCTCACATGGTTTTAATTCTCAAGCACTTTTCATCTCTAATTACTTGATCTCAGTTGCTCTACATGGGCCCATTTTTCATCTTGCAGTTGTCTATGTTCTTGATTCAGTTGAGCATATTCCTCTTCTTCCAAAGAAGAAAATTCATCTAGACATAATCATTTAGTTTGGAGAGGTTCATGTGCATAGTCTCACGATGTTGATGTAGAGAAGAACCAATATTCTACATTACTGCTCCACAGTGGTGCAGATTGCAACAATATTTTCACAATTTTTTGCTCAAAGAGAAAAAAATTCTCTTAAGTATGGAAGTGTGTTTCCTGATTAACTTATTATCTTGAGGGTGGGGGTGTTTCCGATGATTTTTTCCCCATTTTCCTTATTTTATTAAGAAATATTTTATTCATTTAGATTGTATGGGTGACTTTTAGCCTCGTTTCTAGTGCCCAAGTTGTCCGAAGTTAGGATTAATTAACCCCCCTTTGTCCAATATAGTCTATTTGGTCACATTTCCTAACTTAGTAAGTTATTATCATTGTACTAGAGCATGGGGGACACACCCATAGGTTATATGCCACTTACTATCTTTGGGACCTTTCCCTACATTATAGGAGCCCACTCTGAGTGCCACCAAGAGCCTCCTTCAGTTGGATGTGGTAGGTAAGCAATTATGTTGAGTTATCCTCCAGTTACATTAAGTTATATCACTATCAGTAATCCTAGCACAAGTTTTGCATGTGTGCAGGTACTGCAGTGTATTTTTTCCACCTACCTCATTAGTTAACTGATTGTAGACTAATTTAGACATCTAGAGTTAGACTAGTGAGATCTAGCTGTGATTTTTACACACCGAGTTAGCAGATCGATCAGGTTTAGTTGGTATATTCGAGTACTATCCACAATATTTGAATTCTATTTATTGTAACACCATTGTATTACTAATTAATGAATGAATATTAATGTTGTGATTATATGAGCAATTCTTTCCTGATTAATATGAAAATTTGTATCATGTATTCTTTTCTCAGTGTACATTGATTTTAATTATTCCACTGCATAATTCCTTTCCAATAGCTCTCATATTGGCTTGTAGATATATATGGTTCTCAAATTTAACATGGTATCATATCCTTGTTCAGGCTAAACTCAAACCTCAAAAATCTCCATTGTGTAACAGAAGCATTTGAGTTTCCACATAATTCCTGGAATCATAACATCGCTCCCTCTGGATTCCGTCAAGAGAAGTCTATTTAAGTGTGATGGACTTTAAAAAAGTGCACATGATGAGGTGGAAGGGTTTGAACTATCATATGATTGTGAATTGGTTTATTTTGTAGTGATATTTTGCAGGTACAACTTCAATATGCATTTGAGAGTACCAGTTCCTCTTCTTACTCCATTCATAAGATATTTAGAGTGGCAATTGAAGATGATTTCATCTCTAAAGAGACAATGTCTCTATGAGGTATCTATTGGAATTGGTAAAGAGTCTTATGAAGATGAAAATGATTGAATAAATGATGGTGATAGATATTTTGGAAGGATATGTCTGGCTATTTCTCCAAGCATGCGCTACCTTATTGATTTTGTTGAATAACCAAAGGATCTATAGGCAAGATTGGATAGAGCCTTTGACAAGCCGCAATGAGGATTATTCTAACAATTTGGAGAGCACACCCAGCACCACAATATTTATTCCTTCAAAAGTCTCGGCCTCTATTTTCTTAGATGTAGTTGTTCAAGATGAAGAAGAAGTAGACTCTTCAACCAATCAATTCAAATTGTTGAAAGTATCCTTGCAGTGACTCCTTCTCCTATTTCTCCAAAATTTTATGAGATCTATGATATCCCATCTTCTCATATAATTGATCTAGAATAAGACATTCAAATCTCTGTTATTGAAGAAAAACTCTCCTGCCATTCTACTCAAGCATTCTCCGGTGATTCTTCTATTCTAAATTATGTGCAAAGTTTGCTAGTGACTGTTTCAGAAAATGAAGAGGAATTCGATTTCTCTCACTCTAATGTTGTTGATGGTGTGAAAAAAGGTGATACATTGGATTTTTTGGAAGAAATATCATATTTTAGGAATGGTCCATTCACCCTCATTGATCTAGAGCTTCCAACAATTTCCTATATGATTGCTTACACCAATACTCAGAGTTTTGTTGAAGAAGGAGAAAATTGTGGGTCTACCATCTCAGTGGAGCACTTGGAATCTTTGTTCCACACTATTGGATCTAATATGACCTTATTTGGTTCAAATTTTAAGATTCAATATCCTCCAATCATGCTTGTAGCTGTTCTCACCAATTTTCGTGTGAAAAATCAAGCACCTCAATTCTCTTTCAAATTTGTTGTTGGGAATTCGATGTTAGTTTTCTCTCATGAGTTTGCTGATATTAAATTTTTTAAATAATTGGATATTTTAGAATATATATCAGATTATGGAGCTAAAGCATTCACTTTCCATAGTCCCAAGACTTCTCTATCTTCCTACTTGATCACATGCTCATCTCCTCACATTACTAGTAAAGATGGAGACATCCCGCATTTGCATGGACACTTGCTCCTAAAACCTGGAGCTGATTTTACCTCACATGGTTCGATGTTCAAGGCTGAAACATATATGTTTCTTGGGTTTACCTCACATGGTTTGAATTCTCAATCACTTTTTCTTTCTCATCAATTGATCTCAGTTTCTCTACATGGGTCCAATTTTCATCTTGCAGTTGTCTATGTTCCTGCTCCAGTTGTGCATATTCCTCTTCTTCCAAAGAAGAAAATTACTCTAGAAAGAATCATTTATTTTGGAGAGGTTCACATGCACAGTCCTAGGAGGTTGATGCACAAAAGAACCAAGATTTTGCATTACTGCTCAACACTATTGCGGATTGCAACAATATTTTCACAAGATTTTGCTCAAAGAGAAAAAAATTCTATTAAGTTTGGAAGCATGTTTCCTGATTACCTGCTTATACTGAGAGGGGGTGGGGGGTTCCCATGAGGTTTTCCCCATTTTCCATTATTTTATTCAGGAATATTTTATTCATTTAGATTGTATGGTTGAATTTTGGCCTAGTTTCTAGGGACCAAGTTGTCCAAATTTAGGATTAAGGGGTGGTGTTAGGATTAATTAATCATCCGTTGTCCCATTATAGTCTATTTCGTCATATTTCCTAGATTATTAATTTATTATCATTGTACTAGAGTATGGGGGACACACCTAGAGGTCATCTACCACTTACTGCATGTGCATGCATGAATTTATGTGCCTCTAGGACCAATACCTACATTATAGGAGCCCACTCTGAGTGCCACCAACAACCTCCTTCAGTTGCATGTGGTAGGTAAGAAGTTATGTCGATTTATCCTCCAGTTACATTCACCTAGATCACTATTAGTTATCCTAGTGCCAATTTTGCATGCATACAGGGAGTGTGGCGCCTTTGGTACACCTACCTCATCAGTTAACTGATTGTAGAATGATTTAGACATTTAGAGTTAGAATAGTGAGATCTAGCTATGATTTTTACACATTGAGTTAGCAGATCAGTAAGGTTTAGTTGGTAGTTTTGAATCCTATTCATAGTATTTGAATTCTATTTATTGTAACACCATTGTATTATTGATTAATGAATGAAGATTAATGTTGTGATTATTTGAGCAATTCTTGTGATTAATATGAAATATGTGTCATGATTTCTTTGATCAGTGTACATTGATCTTAATTATTCCACTACATAATTCCTTTCCAATATCTCTCATATTGGCCTGTAGATCTATGGTTCTCAAATTTAACACTTTTTGTGTGACTGTAGTAACTTACTCTTTTTATTTTCTTTTACACTCACTTTTTTAATAGTATATTCTACAATGGTTCCTAGTTCTTTAACTAGTTATTGCTCCTTGAGGTGCATAGGGACACTGTAAGTGATGTGTATAGGCCTGAAATCACAAGAATCTAATACCTATGTGCCTTGAATCAAAAGTGTTATGTTGACCAACCGACCATGAATTAACTCTAGTTGAATGTTAAATGTCAATTAGAAGAATTTCTTTGTTAAATAAAGTGTTTTAAAAGAATAGTAAAAATAAATGTAGATGACCGTGAAGCCAATGGTTATTCAAGTCTCCAAAAATGATATTATCCCTACATTATTTCCCTTGGTTGTGACAACCTATGGGCCTTTCCCTACCTCAATAGACCCCTTATCGCATGTGATGGACCCTCGAATGGTTATCATTACATGTATTTAAATTATAGTAGTATTACCCTAGATATGACCTCTAGCTTGTACAAGGTTGGTATAGGTCTATGATTAGCATATCTCTTAGTAAGTAACAACCAATGACCCATATAAGATTGGTATGATTGCCAACAACCGCATAATGATTGAATACCCTGAACTATAGTAATTGTGGTACTCATGCAACTATTTGTGAATATGTACTTATTAGTCTAGAAACATGACCATCTATCATCATAATATACGCCAAGTATTGCAACAACATCACAAAAGTAGAAGTCCCACAAAATAAGTATTACATGATTTTATATTTATTTATTTTGAATGGAAGAATATCAATACTAAAATGTAACTAAATGAAACAAAATACAAATGAAAACACCTAAAAAAATTTCAATCCTATTGATAAATAGGGAAACCACAATAATGGACATTTATATCTACACATGGAAGGCAACATAAGATGCAAAAACACCTAAAATTTTGGACCATATAATGGGAAGGAATTTATACTTCACATGAAGAGTATACAACAGGTTCGTGAATACCCATCCATAGCCATTTGTAAAAATATTAAATTTAAGGATAACTACAACCATTCTAATCTTTGGAAAAAAACCCACCTCAATGATGAAGGTGTTTAATAGTTAATTATTAATAAAACCCAGGCCATTAATTTTGAGATCTTGGATGTAAATGTGATAAGTAGGAAAATGAGAATTTGAAGAAAGAAAATGTATACCTTGTGATATATCTTTTTTTAAGGTTCAATGATGCCAATCACAATTGCTCTAATGTTTGAATATTTTTTGCATCTAACATTTCTATGGAGGACTTCTTTAACCATTATTTAATATAAGGATTTATCACATGGTCTCTACAAAGAAACATCTAAGTCAATGATCACCTTAGGTTTAGAAAGCGATCTTACAAGGATACTATTTTTGGATGTTATAGACCTCTTGAAAAAACATGGGTCCAGTTGAGTCTAGCAAATAGGCATATGGTAGAGGCTCGATGACATGAGTCAAGCAACATTAATGAGTAGGGACATTCATATTTTCAAGGAAGAGGATTAATTGTTACCGTTCGAGCATTCCATTGGATTATGTCAGGAAATAAATTATTTGAATGAAGTGTGATAACTAGCATATAAATTGTCCCATTTCCGACAACTTTTTTGGATTCATGACTATTTGTATAAATTGTCAAATTCATTTCTCAAGTTGAAATTTTTTATGTTTTGTATCAATTCAAATCTCCAAAGTGATAGAACCCAAGTAATAGAACAATTACACTCACAAAATTGCTAATCAAACATGCAAAATTCACACAAAAGGAGACTGAAATTGGAGCATAACTTAATCCTGTATTGAATAAGTGTACATAAGACAACCATATGAAGTAATAGGCTTCTCAAATATATAATTACATCAGATATTCAAAAGCATAAGGTTTCTATTCGAATTGGTAAAAAAGCAGGTTTACTAAAACTAATCAAATCCCCCATAAGTGCAAGAAAGACTTTCCAAATCTATAAAGATGCTCACGAATTGGATAAATAATATAGACCAGATAATAAGTGATGGAAAGATATCATATCCATTCTTTTTTTTGGAGAAAAGGAAGGAGGATGATGTGGGAAAAAAACAAGGCAGTTACTCCTAGACTGGCTTTTCCTTTTTGCCTTAAAAATGTTGTAAAGCAAGGAAGCTTTAAGAAAAAGCAGAACTGCGCTTTTACGAACTAGGAATAAAATTAGACATGATAAGAATGTTTCTAGGATGATTCCAAAGCTCACCATGACCCATTTTTATCAAGTGTTGACTTCTAGGTGCATGTGGAAGCCAACTAGCATAGTGAGGAATCTAGGAATCTAGGAATAAGACAAAAATGATTAATTAATGTCAAATATGGGTAACTATGGGTTGATTATTATAAAACCCCCCATTAATCCTGAATTTTGAGTAAATATCATAAAAATATAGGGCCTAGAAACAAGGCTTAGTCACCCTTTACATACTGCATGTCCATACAACCAAGGAAAGAGGCAAAAACCCAGTGGGAAAATCCTCCCTTAAACATGGATAGGAAACAAAATTTTGGAAATATTGTTATCAATCATACTTCACCACATGATAAAAAATCCCCAATAGTGATTTGAGATTACTGAAGGTCTTCTCACATAATGCTTTGGTGAATATATCTGCTACTTGGTCTGAAGATGCGCAGTAGAGTAGAGCAATGGTACCATCATGCACAAGTTCCCTAATATAGTGCATATGGATCTCAATGTGCTTGGTTCTCTGTCTTTGAACTGGATTAGTGGAGATTCGAATGGTGATTTTATTGTCACAATATATTACTGTTCAAAACTATGATTCGAAACCACATTCTCCAAGTATCCCCTGCAACCACAAACATTGAGTAGTTGCATTCACAACTCCTCTATACTCTGCCTCTGTAGATGAGAGTGCTATGGCATTGTGCTTCTTACTTAACCAACTTATTGGTCCTTATACAAGCATGGACACATATCCTGAAGTAGAATTTTGATCTGTTTTGTTACCTTCCCAATCACTGTTAGTAAATACAACTAGCTCTAAGTCAGATTTTTATTTATAGAAAATCCCATGAGTCCTTATTCCCTAAACAAAGTTTAGGATCCTCTTGGTTTCTAAGAACCTGCTTCCTCAAGCTTAACTCCTGAAAGGAATGGAGTCTTTCTTGGCTTGCAATCTTTCATACTTAACTTTTTGAGAAGATATGACGCATAATTAGATTGATTAAATTTGATTCCATGTTTGGATTGAGCAATTTCGAGACCGAAGAATTGGCTCAATAATCCCAAATATGTCATGGAAAATGCATGGTTCATTGCATCCTTCAAGGAGGCAATGTCTTTATTTGAACTTCCTGTAATCAGTAGGTCATCCACATATAAAACAATGATAATTAGGGAACCATGAATCAGCTTCCAATAGACATTCAGATCAGACTTGCATCAAACAAAACTCAATGACAGTAGAAAGCCATCAATCTTGACATACCAAGCCTTGGGGGCTTGCTTGAGCCCATACAATGATTTAATTAACCTACCCACTAAAGATGGATTAGAAACAAAACCTTCTAGTTGCTGCATATGAATCTCTTCATTCATATCTCCATTTATAAAGGCACACTTCACATCCATGTGATGTACCTCTCATTTCCTTGAAGCTACAATGGCTAGAGCTAGCCTTATGGAGTCCAAATTTGCCACTGGTGCAAAGGTATCATTGTAATAAATACCATGTACTTGAGAGTATCCATTGGATACCAATATTTCCTTATATTTCAAAGGTGAACCATCAACAAAAAACTTAGTTTTAAAGACCCACTTACACTTTACTAGCTTTCTCCCTAGGGGAAGATCAATTAGTTCCCATGTGTTGTTCTTCTGGAGCGAGCTTAATTCTTATTTCATGGATGTTTTCCATATTGGATCATGTGATGCACCTTAATATGTCCGAGGATCATATTCAACCATCAAATAACACTTATCAGCAAAAAATGGATATTGCACACAAAGGGCACTTTCAAATTGAGATCTAGTCCTCCTAGTGTCACTAGGATTCCTAGCTAGTTCCCCAGTTGCATGAATGGTCCTTGCTGCCTATTACCACATAATTTTTACTTAGTGGTTTTTTATCAAGTGAGCCTGGTGAACCGGACAGGGTTAACTTGTTCGGACTTCAAAAAGACCTTTGGAAGTACTTCTGGGAAGTGCTTGTTGTACTATATCACATGTTCATACCCCATGGGGGAGTTGTAATAAATGTTCTAGCATGATAGTGTCTGTAGAAAACTCGGTCTCTTAGAATTTATTTGTCAATCCGATCAGCCCAGGGTGTTTTTTCCCTTGGTTATTATTGGTTGTTGAATAAACAACTGATAATTTCTGAGTTTTTCACTCCATACCTCCAAAGTTGGGGTGGTCAGCTTGGCATTTAGGCCTATTGAGGTTATTAGAGTCTATGTGTCAATATATAAACATGCTAGACATAATTATCGAGTCATATGAACATGTCTAAGTCCCCCTAGGTGTTTTTCAATTTTTTCAATTTTTAGTTTTTTCAGTGTTTTTTATTAAAATTTAATTTTTCCAAAACTTAGGCTATTTTTTAATAGTTTAATTGGAAAAATTGTTTTTGTAATAAAAGTGAGCCAAATAATCGGTTTCAGTCATGTAGGTGCTCATTTTCAAGCTAAGAGCACCATGTAAACCCATGGACCCACTATTTCCTAAGTTTTGAGTGATTTTCCATCACTCAGGTCAGAAAGCCCCAAAAATCAATTATTGATTATTTTAATTAATAAATTGATGAATAATGGAGCAAATACAAAATCATAAATCATTGGATCCTCAGCCGATTTGATTGAAATCAGTCAGATATGAAGTAGATTGACTAGATCTGACAAATCCTTGACTGAAGGAGGGGATCAAATCAGATCCAGAGTTGATCTATAGATGTCTTCATGGGGAATTGTGCCCTCTCTCTCTCCTCCACATGTGTGGACTCTCCTGGACGCTCTGTGGACTAATGTGTCGGTGTATGGGTTGATGTGTCAGCTCAATCAAGCCCCCGGTTGACAAGTAGGCTCAGTTCAGCTTCAGTTCTACATTGATGAGCTCTCCATCAGTTGATTTCACTTGATTCCATGAGGAATTGCACCCCCCCTGGGCTGGATGGCCTGTAATTTGTATATATCCTACTTGAGGATCCCTCTTTCAAGCTAGTTAGAGCTGGACTGAAGGGATTGCCATTGTAACTCTGTATTTGATCATCATTTGTGAATAAAGAAGCTTTGGAGGCTATACTGTGTAGTGCATGTGTATGTGTGGATTCTTAGTGTTGTGCTGCTAATGTGGTAACTGCAATTTCTTGCCAAATTCTGTGCTGCTTCTGTGTTCTGTCTTCAAGGATTCGGATGAATCTAGTAAAGGTGTAAACTAGGAAAGCTATATTGCTTGATCTTGTTTATACATATGATGTATGCTCAAAAATTTCAGTTATATGCTTAAATAAAGTTATTTTGGCATGATCTTTCATTTTTGTTGCTTTATACATCTATATCCAGATCTCACGAGGTTTGTGCAGGCTTGTGTTATTTAGTTGCAGGTTCCCGATTAGATGAAGGTGCGGATATAGATTGACACCATTCCTATCCAATAAGCTCAATAATTTGTCCCTCAACACTCCACAAAAGGGCCTCCTTTCAGCTTGCTCCATTCAAGCAACGATCCGACCTTCTCTCCTCTTCTTCTCATTTCTACAAAAAATCAACATTTTTACCCAGTTACTCTGTTTGTAGCTTTGATTTTTCTTAGATATATAATATTAAAATTAATTCCAACATAGATCTATCTTATCAAATCCTATATTCTAGATCTTGCACTTAAAAATGTTTCATAAGCATTCGAGATCTAGCTTTAGGGAAATCGTCTTTTTGCATGAAAATCTAAAGAAAACTTGTAGATCGCATGCATTATATTTCCTTTCACTGTTATAAAATTTAATATTCTACAATATCAGTGCATATTTCATTGGCTACACAAACAGCAAGCCAATATCCCAAGGAAATATTGCTTTCCTTGGTTCCTTTTTCGCCTGTTTAGCTAGTTTTAACTTCAGTTTTTTTTAGATAAGGTAGGCTGATCCAAAGGTACTCTTAAAGTGATTTTGGGTGTATGTTATTCTAACATTCTCAGTTTATTTTATCAGGTATGACAGAAAATAAAGGAAGCTGCTGTCCGAAGTGGCCTTAGGAGCGTTCAAATCCCCCCAGGGGTCTCCCTTTTCACTAAAATCTTAAAATTTTTTGCAAAGTTGTAAGATCTTGGTTTCAGCCTGTATAAGGACCAAGAAGTTTCTGATATTTCAGTTCGCTGATATTGTAACCAATAATAAATAAAATTATTTTTGGAATAGGCTCTTTCGAGCCCATTCCCCATCCCCCCTGGGGGGATTTGCGTCGGTGTCCTTTTTGTCGCTTTCTGCTTATTTATTTTTTAAAACTAGCATTGATCTAATTTGCAGGGTAGTATACTTCATTTTATTATTAATTTCATATTCCACTTTTTGTTTTTTTTTCAATGTAATCATAATACTTACCCCACGATTTCCCGATTGACCCGAAAGGGGAAAGAGATTCGTGGTAGGACTAATTAGAAAAATAGAATTGTGGATCTGTTTTATTTTTCATCATTTATTTATCAGAAATTATAAAATTAACCCCTCCTCGATTCCCCGATTGAGATCCACTTGGATCGAAAGAGGTTCCTGGAGGATTTTCTTTTAAACAAGAACACCCAGTTTAAAACTTACCAAAATTGACAAGACTCCAGTTTGTATGCTCTGCACTTGGATGTGGTATGTTCGATTAGTCAAGCTGTATCAAAAGCACTTGGGTGACTAGTATAATTAGGACCCACTCTCCCCAACTGACAAACCATCAGGTGAAAATCCAACACCTAAATCAAACCTTTACGGTGGCAAAATACCCAAAGGAAGTGGGAACTTCTGAAAAGTGACCTCAGGGTGCCGATCTCCGTCACACCCTAACGGGTGCGTTACGAACAATAGCCCCAGAGACTCCATTTCAGCCAACATATTCCTTGCGGGTAGCCGTGAAGGTTTAGTTTTGGACATACTCCAAGTACTCTCGGGTATATCTGGAGTCCCCCGTTAGCCTAATTTTAATCAACTCACACTTCAAACTTAACTTAAAATGTACCAAGAGGAAATCACAAAACATTCACTCCAAGCACATGCAAGTATGCTGTTTCTATTTTTGACTCCATTGTAAGGCACTGGTTATTTTCTTGTTTTATATAAATATTGTGTCTCAGCATTATGCTTTCGTGTGTTTATCTTTTATATCTTTCCATCTTTGATTATCTATAGTTAAATTGCAAACTCCTAAGAAACTCATTCAATTTAACATCACAACACTAAGTAATTATCCTTAGTAACTTAATAGGGTCTACCCCCCTTGGCTTCGTTAGGAGTTGAGCCTAAACGGAGGAGTCAAGAACAAGGTGACAGCCTTGACTCGAGACTTTCCCCCAAGGACACACCGAGTGGCTTGAATATTTCTGCCATGTGACCCAGGTGTGTGAAAGGAGGCAACACTTTTTGGCGCCGTTGCCGAGGATAAATCTTTTTATTCCCGAGTATGACTTAGCTTAACTTTTTTCTAAACAACTAAAAAGATAGAAACTTTTGATTGATCTAGTCTTTAAAAAACATAAAAATTAAAACTCGATCCATCTAGCGACTCCACTATCTAACATCCCTTCAAGAATTTCTACCCGAAGAAACCTTCAACAATTATTCAATCCTCTCCCTGATCCCGAAAGGTTTATTAGGGAAAGATTGAATAGGCAGACTTCTCGTAGAAACCTTGAAGATTTAGGAGACCAATCCCTCTCAGATATCCATCACATATTTGTAGAGAGTCATACCTTCCAATCTCAATAAATGACAGAATTTTACAAACCCCTTGACTTTTCTCAGATAGCAGGTGCTTCTCATGACATTCCGAATGACGCTATCAATAAGCTCCCCATATTCGAGGGAAATAATGCTACCACTACCAAGAATCATCTCCGAAAGTTTGAAAAGCACCTGGTCAGTTATTGCAATAGTGCTGCCGCTGACCATGAAGATGTCAAAATGAAGCTCTTTGCTTTATCGTTAGATGATGATGCTGCGGAGTGGTATGGCGACCTTGGTGATGATTCATATAAAACCCTTAATGAATTCCTAGAAGGTTTTAAGAAGAAATGGGGGGAAAAGAAAGAACCAAGACATTTACTTGCTACCCTTCATAATATAAAGAAGATGGAAAATGAAACCATTGATGAATTTAATACTAAGTTCAGATGTGTGGTTGCGGACCTCCCTAGAGAAATCAATCCAAGGGATGCCTCCATCCTCATATCTTACATCGAAGCTTTCACTGTGGATTTGAGGTACCAATTAAGGGACAAAGATTCGACCGATCTAAAAACTGCTCAGTATCTGGCTGAGAAAATAGAAAAGAATATGCAATCTTCGGGAAAATCCAACATTCTAGGTTACACTAGGGGAAACACTTCGTACAACAAAGAGAAGGGAAAGGCCGTTGAATTAGAGGAAAAGGAAACCTCTAAAGACCCCATGGAAAAGGTAACTAGCCTGTTTGAAAAAATGATGACTAGTCAGAACCAACTCATGACAAACCAATCTGTACAAATGATAATATTCAGAACAGAATAATCACACTGGAAATAAATAATGGACCTAGGAACTTTCAGCCTAAACAGAATCAGGTGTATCAGAAGAAGGCTCCTCAACATGAACCTAGGATTCCAAACCAGTTATACTCAACTAACCTGGTAGATGAAGTCATTCCATGGTGTAGACCTTGTGATCAATTCCACCCAGAAGACACTTGCTATATAGAAAACCAAGTTATAAAACATGGAATGGCGGAGGTCAGTAATTAGGAAACAACATCAGGCGAGTCTGATCATGTGTACATGGTAGGCCGAACCTATCCTTTATCAAACCAGCATTGGCAGCAGGCCACGGATTACGGTTTCGAGAAGGATCTCCTTTCTAACTTTTATGGTGTAATGGCTTCTTCGGAAGCAATTAAGGAAATGAGGGAGGCCAGGTTCAAGGGAGATGTGTATCAAAGAAGAGAAAAGCAATCACCGTCTAAACAATACAAGCAAAAGGTAACCAATCCTCCCCTCCCGGATCCTCCTATTGTCCCTGAGTCAAATATTGATATGGGAGAATGGATAAGTAGTGCTAAGATTCATGTTTATGCAATTGATGTCCTTAAAATTCCCGGTCAAAAAGAAAAGTTGTTGAAAGCCTTAGAGGATAGTCAAAGTAAAGCTCATAATATTATCAAAGAGGATCCTCTTCCTAATAATAATGCTATATTTGAAGCTGAACATATTGAACCCATAGATATTCCCATAGTCCTCAATAGTGTTGATCCGAGAAGAGAAGATCACCCACCTTTTTATGTCTCCCTCTTAGTTGATAAACTTCTCCTTCATAACTGTATGTTAGATTCAAGTGCTTCATCAAATGTCATGACAAGAAAAGTAATGGAGCAGCTAAATCTAAGGGTCACCTGACCCTACCACAATGTTTGTGCCATGGATTCAAGAGAAGTTGAAGTGGTAGGGATAATCTTAAATTTACAAGTTAAGTTGGCTAAGTATCCTGATATCGACATGTCGATGGATGTGGTGGTGATAGATGTTCCAGATAATTGGGGTATGTTGTTATCCAGAAAATTGGCTGCAACTCTTGGTGGGCACATTCAAATGGATTGGACATATGCTACTATACCTGCATCAAAGAACACTAGGGTGATTCTCCACAGAGAAAAGTTGAGGAAACGACATGTAGAAAACCCTAAGAAGCCCGGAAATGAATTTGTTCATTTCACTAATAATTTTGGAAACTATGCTATTTTGTCAAATTTCATGGCCCCCATTAAGGAAAACATTAAAAATGAAAAGATCGATGAAGTTTGGCAAATGTAGTTTGACGGGGCTTATTCCAAAACCGGAAAGGGTGCGGGCATCATGATCATCTCTCATTCAGATAAAATCCACAACTTTGCATTCAAGTTAGAGTTTGAAGCATCGAACAATGTAGCTGAGTATGGGGCATTGCTCCTAGGGTTAGAAACCGCTAAAGATATGGGGATAAAGATGTTGAACATAAAGGGTGATTCAGACTTAGTTGTCCTCCATATTAAGAATCAGTATCAATACAAAAATGACAGACTAAGAAAGTATAGGAATGCCACATGGGACACTATGGAATGGTTTGATGCACTCAACATTCAAAAGGTCCATAGGGAAATGAATGGGTTAGCAGATAGATTGGCAGTAGCAGCATCCACCCTCCAGCCATCGGATGAAATGATTAATGGGAATGGAAAGATGGAAATCAATTTTAGACTTTCAATTCCGGATAATATAGACCACTGGCAGGTATTCAAAGATGATGAGAAACTCTTGAGATTCATCCACAATCTACAAGAGTTTGAAGGTTGCAAGATCAGTTATCAATAGGAAGGTAAAGAGTATCAGGAGTGTGAGGATAATGAAAGGAATCACATCCCGAGTATCCTTATAGCTTTCAAGAATCTTTTCGATCGACAGGATCATCATAGAAAACAAAAAGAAGAAATAAAAATTGGGAATTATATGGAAATAAACATAGGAACTGACAAAGATCCCAAGTTAATAAAAATTGGAAAAGGTACTTCGGAAAAGGAAAGGAACAACTTGATCAACCTAATCAAAGAGTATAGAGATGTGTTGGCCTTTAGTTATGATGAGCTTAAAGCCTATAGGGAGGATGTGTTTCAACACACTATTCCCCTCATAGAAGAAGCTAAGGAGGTCAAACCTTTCCGACAAAAACTTAGGAGAATAAATCCTAAGTTGGCCCCCATTGTGCAGAAGGAACTTCAAAAGATGCTAGCAGCAAGGATCATAGCACCTACAAGGAATTCATCTTGGTTCTCCAAATTAGTTGTTGTTAGAAAGAAGAATGGGTCAATTAGAATATGTATAGATTTTAGAAATCTGAATACATCATGCCTCAAAGATAATTACCCATTACCCGACATGGAAACTTTGCTTCAAAGAGTAACAGGATCAGGAATGATGTCCATGTTAAATGGATTTTCCGGTTATAACCAGTTGTTTGTAAATAAAGAAGATCAATATAAGACTACATTCACCACACCTTGGGGTACCTATAAATTTCTAAGAATGCCTTTTGGCTTATTGAATGCTGGTGCCACCTTCCAAAGAGCCATGGATTTTTCCTTCAAAGAAATTATAGGCAAAATAATTGAAATATATCAGGATGACTTAACTGTTTTTTCAAAAGAAATATCTGACCACATAAGTCATGTTAGGTAGGTTTTTATAAGATGTTGGAAATATGGTATTTCCTTGAATCCTGCCAAGTCAATCTTTGGAGTTGATGAAGGCAAGTTGTTGGGGCACATCATTTCTAAAGATGGTGTCAAGGTTGATCCTGAGAGAGTTGAAGATATTAAGAAAGTCCCCTTGCCTCATAATCTAAAAGCTCTCCAGTCCTTTAATGGTCAAATCAATTTCATAAGAAGATTCATCCCAAACTTAGCAGAATTAATGAAACCTCTACAAAATCTATTAAAGAAAGATGCTAAGTTTGAGTGGACGGATGAAGGGAAAGTTGCATTCAAGTCCATAAAAAATGCCATATCCATGTCCCCAGTCTTGACTAGTCCATATTATTCCAAAGAATTCCAGATATTCTCCTTTGCCTCAGAAGACACCATTGCCGATGTTTTACTTCAAAATAATAAGGAGGGACAAGAGCAACCCATAGCATTTATGAGTAGAGCCTTACAAAATTCAGAATTGAAGTATACCATGATGGAGAAACAGGCCTATGCTCTTGTCAAGTCCCTTAAACATTTCAGAACTTATATAGGTTACTCCAAAATCATTGGATATGTACCCCATGCAGCTGTTAAAGATATCATGTCCCAGCAGGATTGTCTAGGAATCAGGGGTAAGTGGGTTTCAAAGATTCAAGAATATTATTTGGAGATAAAACCCACTAAATTAATTAAGGGACAAGGTCTTGCAAATATGTTGACCCAAGGAAATGAAAAGGCTTTAGGAATAATATGCCAGAGCAGCAATTCAGAGCAAAGTGTATCAGATGAGCTTCAGATATTAGAACAACACCCCTGGTACACCGACATCATATTTTTCCTCCACAACCTTACATGCCCCGATCACTTACTTGGCCATAAAAGAAGGGAATTAAGGTTAAAGGAAACTAAGTATTGTTTGACCAAAGATGGTTTGGGTTGGAGAAACCCTGATGGTTTAATACTTAGATGTGTCGATGAACCTGAGTCCAAGAAACTCATGGTTGAGTTCCATTCAGGATTTTGTGGTGGACATTTTGCAGCAAAAACAACCTCCCACAAAATCCTTAGAGCAGGCTACTATTGGCCAAACCTATTTTCAGATGTGCACAAGACTGTCAGAGTTTGCCCCCAGTTTCAGTTATTCACTGGAAAACAACAAATGAGAGCCCTGCCTCTAAATCCAATAGTAGTCCAAGCCCCTTTCCAGCAGTGGGGGCTTGACTTCATCAGTAAGTTCAAAGATAACTCAAGTAATGGTTACTCTTGGATTCTTACCGCCACTGTTTATTTTACCAAGTGGGTAGAGGCGATACCCACCAAGAAGCCAACCGATGCTATAGTCATGGATTTCTTAGAAGATAAGATAATCACAATATTCGGTGTGCCAGCTAGAATAATCACAGATAATGGCCCATGCTTTGTTTCTTCTGAGATGTCATCTTTCTGTTTCAAGTACGGCATTATCCTATCTCACTCGTCCAATTACTACCCCCAAGGAAATGGTCTATCAAAATCAAGTAACAAGAACTTAATGACCATAATCAAAAAAATTGTGGGTGACAATAAGAAGGCTTGGGATAGCAAAATCAAATTAGCATTATGGGCCGGCAGGATCACTAAGAAAAGTTCAACCAGGAGGAGCCCTTTCAAACTAGTCTATGGGCTTGATGTCACCTTACCAGTCCATCTAAAGCTTCCAATTTATCAGCTCCTCCAGACATTCAGCTCAGATCAAGAGGCCATCTAGAATAGAATAAACCAGTTGATCGAGCTAGATGAGAGCAGAAGAGACTCTTTTGACCATAGTGTCAAAAATTCAGACAAGGTCAAGAGATCCTTTGATAAGTCTACCCGGCCAGGGTCCTTCCAAGTAGGTGACATGGTTCTACGTTGGGACAAACGACGGGAAAAACCTGGGAAACATGGAAAGCTCGACAGCCTGTGGTTGGGACCGTACATCATCGATGAAATAGTAGGAACGAACTCCTTCTACCTAAATGATTTGGAAGGAGAAAGATTGAGCTTACCAGTGAATGGTTTCCTCCTCAAGCTATTTTTCGCTGAGACAGTTTCATGCCTTTAGTGGCATCGGTGGTTTCAGGGCCAATTTCTAAACCTTTCCCTAAATGTATTTCTAAATTGTATATATCATATTGTTGTATTATAGTTATTTTGTACCATGTTGAAAATTTTCCTTTGTATATTAGTTTTTGTAAAATATTCCTTTTTGCACATTATAATTAATTATGTACATTAGTTTGTTTTATAGCTACTTTTTTCTGATATATATACATGTTACTGACAAACTCTAATTGCCTTGCAGGACCTAGAGATTCCAGAGTTCTCACATCCTCTCCTTTGAAAAGAAGATTAGTCAGAGAATGTGTCCCAGATGGAGCCAGAATGTTACCACCTAAGTTGTACTTAGTGGTTTTTTTATCAAGTGAGCCTGGTGAACCAGATAGGGTTAACTTGTTTGGACTTCAAAAAGACCTTTGGAAGTACTTCTGGGAAGTGCTTGTTGTACTATATCACATGTTCATGTTGGAGACATTTACCTTCATACTCACTCCTTCGGTCAAATTGGCCTAGTTGAACCACTATCCTAAGTTTAATTGACATCAATGGAGCATTAATTACCATCATCCCAGTCACTCCCACGCCTACCTACAGTCAAGGAGGCTAACTTAGCCTTCTCCTATAGTCAAGGAGGCTAACTGGAGCACTCCAGGGGTGATCTGTGTGACATTCATGCATCTAATTGCTAACTGGTGGTTACTTTCAGTTCAACCAATCAGTTACAGTCAGTTAAGGCGCCTCCATTCATTAAATATATTATTTAATGATTATTTATTATTATTTAATGAACTGGAGTCAACAAGGCGCCTTCACCAACTTCTGATGGTCAGTTCAGCTTCCGTTAAACTCATTAGGGTTTATTGGAGTCATGCAGTACTAGCACTTGATGATTGGATTGCTATGACATGTGTTTGATCTCCTTCAGTTGAGATTCAGTCATTTATTGCACTCCAACTTCAGTTAGGGTTTGGTGAGTCAATTAGGGTTTTGGTCAAGTGGTTAACTAAGTGAGATTGCATGGCAAAGAGTAAGTTAAGCTAGACTCACTCACTGAATTTGAATTGTCCCTTAGGTATTCGAATTCTTCATGGAGTTAAGCTATTGCTATGCATGGAAATTGTAATCCTTTATTGTTTATATAATATACAGAGATGAAACCTATTTATTATTGCAGTTATTTTCCAATTCATGAGTATTTGTTAATAATTCTTTGATGATTTTGATTCCTAGTTCCTAGATCATGTGCAAGAATTAATATGGTATCAGAGCCTGCAGCGGGACGAAGAAAAATCTCTCAAGAACAAGATTTTTGACAGATTTCTCCATGGAAAGTGAGCAATAGCTCAAAAATCCGGCACTACACCAGAAGCCAAGGCTTACCACTTAATACCCCAAGTAAAGAACTTGTTGATCAAGCTTGCTTGATTGACTATGCTGGGTGTGATGAAAGCCTAAATGTGCAAGTTGTCCGACCTTACAGTGCCCCTTTTGTTTTGATTTGCAGGTCTTAACAGGTACAACTTCAAATGGACTCATCAATCCCTCTTATGGACTCATCAATCCCTCCTCTCACCCCATTCACAAGCTATTCGGAATGGAAGTTGAAGATGATTGCATATCTCAAGAGACGAGGTCTCTATGAGGTGTCTATTGGAATTGGAAGAGAGACTTATGAGAATGAGAATGACTGGCTAAATGACGGTGACAGAGCTTTTGAAGCAATATGTCTGGCCCTTTCTGATAGCTTGTACTTTTTTGTTGGTTCTATTGAATACCCAAAGGATCTCTGGACAAAATTGGACAGAACCTATGGCAAGCACAATGAGGATCATAATAGTACTTTGGAAATTACAGCCAGCACCACAAGATTTCTTCACTCAAAACTCTCATCCTCTACTCTCTCTGATGAAGTTGTTCAAGATGAAGATGAAGCAGAATCTTCTACACATTCAATTCGAATTGAAGAAAGTCTCCATGAAGTGACTCCTTCTCCTGATGCTCCGGAAGTTCATGAGATCTCTGATATCTCATCTTCTCATATTGCTGAAACAGAAGAAGACATTCGAATCTCTGATATTGAAGAAAAACACTGCTGCACTTCCATGCAATCATTCACCGGTGATTTTCCTTTGAATTATGTGATAAATTTACCAGTAATTGCTTCCAAAAGTGAAGAGAAATTTGATTTTTCTCCCTCTAATGTTGCTGCTGGTGTGAAAATATGTGATACCTTGGATATTTTGGAAAAAATATCAGATTATAAGAGTGATCCATTCGATCCCCATGATCTAGATCTTCCAGCAAATTCCTGCAGGATTGCATGCACACAAATTCAGAATTTTGAAGACGAAGAAAACTGTGCATCTACCGTCTCGGTTGACCATAATTTTGGATCTGATATGAACCTTATTGGATCTGATATGATATTATTTGGATCTGATCTGATATTTCTTGGTTCAAAATTTCAGGTTCATAAACCTTCAGTACTGCTTGTAGCTGTTCTCATCAACGGTGTGAAGAAACAAGTACCGCAAGTCTCCTTCGAAACTGCTGCTGGGGATTTGATTTCATTTAATAGTTTTGGATCTATTGTGAACTTATTTAGATATGATTTAAATTATGATCTGATATTATTTTGTTCATATTTTAAAATCCAAGAGCTTTCAGTCATGCTTGTAGCTGCTCTCACCAATTCCGGTGTGAAAAATCAAGTACCGCAATTCTTCTTCAAATTTGCTTATGGGGATTTGGTGTTAGTTTCCTCTTATGAGGTTGCTGATATTTTATTTTGTGATTCATTAGATATTTTAGAATCTATATCAGATTATGGAGCTCAAGCATTCGCTCTCCAGAGTCCCAGGGATTCTCTACCTTTGGTCACAAGCTCATCTCCTCACAGAACTAGTAAAGAGGAAGACATTCTGCATCCGCATGGACACTTGCTCCTAAGATTTGGGGCTGATTTTACCGCTCATGGTTTTCTGTTCAAGGCTGCAACATATCAGTTTCTTGAGTGTTCCACACATGGTTCAAATCCTCAAGAACCTTTGCTCTCTCTTCAGATGATTTCAGTTGCTCTACATGGGTCCAGTTTTCACCGTGCAGCTGTTTATGTTTCTGATTCAGTTGAGTGCATTGTTTTTCTTCCAAAGTGGAAGATTCCTCCAGACATATTCACCAAGAGCTTTTCAGAAAAGAAGTTCACTTACCTCCGTTCACTTTTGGGGGTGAGTTCATCAGGGTGATCCAGACTACTTTCAGTGTTCAGCTTGAGGGGGGGGTTTTCCCTCTTTTCCTCACTTAGTTTGTTTTGAGCATTGTTTCAGTTGCTTTATTGTACAGGGTGACCTATGGCCTTTGTTTCCAGGGCCCTAGCATTTTATGCATCTATGTTTTCTAACTCTTCCTGAGTATAGCTTAAGGGGGGGTGTTGGAGACATTTACCTTCATACTCACTCCTTCGGTCAAATTGGCCTAGTTAAACCACTATCCTAAGTTTAATTGACATCAATGGAGCATTAATTACCATCATCCCAGTCACTCCCATGCCTACCTACAGTCAAGGAGGATAACTTAGCCTTCTCCTGTAGTCAAGGAGGCTAACTGGAGCACTCCAGGGGTGATCTGTGTGACATTCATGCATCTAATTGCTAACTGGTGGTTACTTTCAGTTCAACCAATTAGTTACAGTCAGTTAAGGTGCCTCCATTCATTAAATATATTATTTAATGATTATAATGATTATTTATTATTATTTTAATGAACTGGAGTGAACAAGGCGCCTTCACCAACTTCTGATGGTCAGTTCAGCTTCAATTAACCTCATCAGGGTTTATTGGAGTCATGCAGTACTAGCACTTGATGATTGGATTGCTATGACATGTGTTTGATCTCCTTCAGTTGAGATTCAGTCATTTATTGCACTCCAACTTTAGTTAGGGTTTGGTGAGTCAATTAGGGTTTTGGTCAAGTGGTTAACTGAGTGAGATTGCATGGCAAAGAGTCAGTTAAGCTAGACTCACTCACTGAATTCGAATTGTCCCTTAGGTATTCGAATTCTTCATGGAGTTAAGCTATTGCTATGCATGGAAATTGTAATCCTTTATTGTTTATATAATATACAGAGAGGAAACCTATTTATTATTCCAGTTATTTTCCAATTCATGAGTATTTGTTAATAATTCTTTGATGATTTTGATTCCTAGTTCCTAGATCATGTGTAAGAATTAATAGTTCATACCCCATGGGGGAGTTGTAAAAAATGTTCTAGCATGATAGTGTCTGTAAAAAAATCGGTCTCTTAGACTTTATTTGTCAATCTGATCAGCCCAGGGTGTTTTTTCCCTTGGTTATTATTGGTTGTTGAATAAACGACTGATAATTTCTGAGTTTTTCACTCCATACCTCCAAAGTTGGCGTGGTCGGCTTGGCATTTAGGCCTATTGAGGTTATTAGAGTCTATGTGTCAATATATAAACATGCTAGACATCATTATCGAGTCATATGAACATGTCTAAGTCCCCCTAGGTGTTTTTCAAGTTTTCAAATTTTTAGTTTTTTCAGTGCTTTTTATTAAAATTTAATTTTTCCAAAACTTAGGCTATTTTTTAATAGTTTAATTAGAAAAATTGATTTTGTAATAAAAGTGGGCCAAATAATCGGTTTCAGTCATGTAGGTGCTCATTTTCAAGCTAAGAGCACCATGTAAACCCATGGACCCACTATTTCCTAATTTTTGAGTGATTTTCCATCACTCAGGTCAGAAAGCCCCAAAAATCAATTATTGATTATTTTAATTAATAAATTGATGAATAATGGAGCAAATCCAAAATCATAAATCATTGGATCCTCAACCGATTTGATTGAAATTAGTCAGATCTGAAGCAAATTGACTGGATCTGAAAAATCCTTAACTGAAGGAGGGGATCAAATCAGATCCAGAGTTGATCTACAACTGTCTTCATGGGGAATTGCACCCACTCTCTCTCCTCCACATGTGTGGACTCTCCTGGATGCTCTGTGGACTGATGTGTTGGTGTATGGGTTGATGTGTCAGCTCAATCAAGCCCCCGGTTGACAAGTAGGCTCAGTTTAGCTTCAGTTCTGCATTGATGAACTCTCCATTAGTTGATTTCACTTGATTCCATGAGGAACTGCGCGCTCCCTGGGCTGGATGGCCTGTAATTTGTATATATCCTGCTTGAGGCTCCCTCTTTCAAGCTAGTTAGAGCTGGACTGAAGGGATTGCCATTGTAACTCTGTATTTTATTATCATTTGTGAATAAAGAAGCTTTGGAGGCTATACTGTGTAGTGCATGTGTATGTGTGGATTCTTAGTGTTATGCTGCTGATGTGGTAATTGCAATTTCTTGCCAAATTCTGTGCTGCTTCTGTGTTCTGGCTTCAAGGATTCGGCTGAATCTAGTAAGGGTGTAAACTAGGAAAGCTAGATTGCTTGATATTGTTTATCCATATGATGTATGCTCAAAAATTTCAGTTATATGCTTAAATAAGGTTATTTTGGCATGATCTTTCATTTTTGTTGCTTTATACATCTATATCCAGATCTCACGAGGTTTGTGCAGGCTTGTGTTATTTAGTTGCAGGTTCCCGATTAGATGAAGGTGTGGATATAGATTGACACCATTCCTATCCAATAAGCTCAATAATTTGTCCCTCAACACTCCACAAAATGGCCTCCTTTCAGCTTGCTCCATTCAAGCAACGATCCGACCTTCTCTCCTCTTCTTCTCATTTCTACAAAAAATCAACATTTTTACCCAGTTACTCTGTTTGTAGCTTTGATTTTGCTTAGATATATCATATTAAAATTAATTCCAACATAGATCTATCTTATCAAATCCTATATTCTAGATCTTGCACTTAAAATTTTTTCATAAGCATTCGAGATCTAGCTTTAGGGAAATCGTCTTTTTGCATGAAAATCTAAAGAAAACTTGTAGATCGCATGCATTATATTTCCTTTCGCTGTTATAAAATTTAATATTCTACAATATCAGTGCATATTTCATTGGCTACACAAACAGCAATCCAATATCCCAAGGAAATATTGCTTTCCTTGGTTCCTTTTTCGCCTGTTTAGCTAGTTTTAACTTCATTTTTTTTATAGATAAGGTAGGCTGATCCAAAGGTACTCTTAAATTGATTTTGGGTGTATGTTATTCTAACATTATCAGTTTATTTTATCAGGTATGACAGAAAATAAAGGAATCTGATGTCCGAAGTGGCCTTAGGAGCGTTCAAATCCCCCCAGGGGTCTCCCTTTTCACTAAAATCTTAAATTTTTTTGCAAAGTTGTAAGATATTGGTTTCAGCCTGTATAAGGACCAATAAGTTTCTGATATTTCAGTTCTCTGATATTGTAACCAATAATAAATAAAATTATTTTTGGAATAGGCTCTTTCGAGCCCATTCCCCATCCCCCCTGGGGGGATTTGCGTCGGTGTCCTTTTCGTCGCTTTCTGCTTATTTATTTTTTAAAACTAGCATTGATCTAATTTGTAGGGTAGTATACTTGTTTTTATTATTAATTTCATATTCCACTTTTTGTTTTTTTTTCAAAGTAATCATAATACTTACCCCACGATTTCCCGATTGACCCGAAAGGGGAAAGAGATTCGTGGTAGGACTAATTAGAAAACTAGAATTGTGGATCTGTTTTATTTTTCATCATTTGTTTATCAGAAATTATAAAATTAACCCCTCCTCTATTCCCCGATTGAGATCCACTTGCATCGAAAGAGGTTCCTGGAGGATTTTTTTTTAAACAAGAACACCTAGTTTAAAACTTACTAAAATTGACAAGACTCCAGTGTGTATGCTCTGCACTTGGCTTCGGTTCATCCTATCAGTCAAGCTATATCAAAAGCACTTGGGTGACTAGTATAATTAGGAACCACTCTCCCCAACTGACAAACCATCAGGTGAAAATCCAACACCTAGATCAAACCTTTACGGTGGCAAAATACCCAAAGGAAGCGGGAACTTCTGAAAAGTGACATCGGGGCGCTGATCTCTATCACACCCTAACGGGTGCATTACGAACAATAGCCCCAGAGACTCCATTTCAGCCGACATATTCCTTGCAGGTAGCCGTGAAGGTTTAGGTTTGGACATACTCCAAGTACTCTCAGGTATATCTGGAGTCCCCCCTTAGCCTAATTTTAATCAACTCACACTTCAAACTTAACTTAAAACGTACCAAGAGGAAATCGAAAAACATTCAATCCAAGCACATGCAAGTATGCTATTTCTATTTTTGACTCCATTATAAGGCACTGGTTATTTTCTTGTTTTATATAAATATTGTGTCTCAGCATTGTGCTTTCATGTGTTCATCTATTATATCTTGCCATCTTTGATTATCTATAGTTAAATTGCAAACTCCTAAGCAACTCATTCAATTTAACATCACAACACTAAGTAATTATGCTTAGTAACTTAACAGGGTCTATCTCCCTTGGCTTCATTAGGAGTTGAGACTAAACGGAGGAGTCAAGAACAAGGTGACAGCCTTGACTCGAGACTTTCCCCCAAGGACACACCGAGTGGCTTGAAGATTTCTGCCACGTGACCCAGGTGTGTGAAAGGTGGTAACACTGCCAATTTTGGTCTTATAGGAATGTTAGGATCTACAATTAAATCATCATTATCAGACATATCAGAATCATCAAACTCATTCATCTCTTCACTTACAATTAGTGGTTGTGGTGGTGAAGAGAACTCTCCAACTTCAACTGCTGCTAAAGGATCTTCTTCGAGCTGAACACTTCTTTAAATGAAATATTTGTTAGTTCTCAATTTGTTCAACTTGTACCCTTTTGAATATTCAGAATACCCAAAAAATAGGCACTCTTGGCTTTGGGGTTGCAAAGGCTTCCTCTTTTCATTTGGAATTATAGCCCAAGCCTTTGAGCCAAAAATCCTGAAATGGGTCACATCTGGCTTGTGCCCACTCCAAGCCTTGAAAGGAGTAATACCATCAAGATGATTATGTGGGACCCTATTATGGATATAGGATGCACATTTTATAGCTTCAGACCAAAACTTTGGTGGCAAATCTTTAGCCTCCATCATGCAAGTTGCCATATCCTTGAGTGATCTATTCTTTCTCTCAGCAACACTATTTTGCTGTGGTGTGTAAGGAATAGAATGTTGCATCTAGATACATGAATATTTACAATAATGGATGAAATCAGACTTGACATACTCACCACCATTTTCAGATCTGAGGATTTTGAGTCTCATCCCAGACTAGTTCTAAACCAAGGATCTAAATACCTTGAAGAGATAAAAAACTTTAGACTTGTGCTTTAGGAAGTAGACCCAACAATACCTGGAAAAGTCACCTATGAAGGTGAGTGCATATTTGGATTGACTCATGGACATATGAGGGAATGGAACAACAATGTCACTGTGGATTAACTCATGGGGTGTAGAGGTTCTCTCATGACTAGCTCTCTCATATTTGTGCTCTGGGTGTTTTCCTAGGATACAAACTTGACAGACTCCCTTAGAAAACTTGATATTTGGTAACCCTATGACCATATCTTTGTCACTCAAATAAGAAATATACTTATAGTTAAGATGGAAAAATATCTCATGCCAAAGCTTGCTTGCCACATTAGCATGAGTGAGAAGAGCAGAGGGGTTTGAGTATGTTAGAAAATGGGAAAAATTGTATACCTTCGAAGTGTGATCCACAACACCTTTTTCTATGACTTTACCATTCGGAATATCTGAGATTTCAACTTCATTGGGGGAGAAGATGACTTTCTTTGGAGACCCCATGTGAGTCATCTGATACACTGATAAGATATTAGCGGCAAGACCTATAACATACAACACATTATTGAAATTACCATGGTCAATATCAATCCTACCCTTCCCCATACTGTCATTCAGAGGGTTATCTCCCAAAATTATTGGTGGACCTTTCGACATGTCAAGAGAGGATAAGACCTCCCTTGTCGAAACCATATGTTTGGAAGCTCCAGAATCAATGATGAAGTTAGGTGAGCTTGAGGTTCCAGCAACCAAGGAATGTACTCTCTCCTTGTCTTCTAAATTTTATCCTCCTTCCCTCTTCTTTGAGCAATCAGGAAGGGAGATGTTGTTCGTCTCCAGGAGTTGGGTCAACATGTAAATTTTCTTTTTCATACAGGAGCTCTCAGGATGATAGCCCTTACTGTAGTATGCCCACTTGCTCATTTATCCTTTGTTCTTTGACTTGTCTCTCTTTTTCTTAGGTGGATTTTTATCTTTTTTCTTGCTTTTTGAATCCACCTTTGAATCTCCAGCAACCAAATCTTGGTCTTTGGAAGCTTTGATGGTGCCTATCATTACCAATTTATCTTGCTTTTGGGTGAGGGATTCCATGAACACAACAAGCTTAGGAATCTTCCAGGTTCAAGCTGTAAATTTGGTGGCATGGAAGGTTGAAAAAAATATCAAATTGTCAGGACCAAGCTTAGAGAGTATGGCCAAGATTAGTTTCTGTTCCTTCTTTACGATCCCACACTGTTTTAGCTGCAAAACAAGGGCCTTAAACTTGGAAAAGTAGAGTTATAATGATTCGAAGCTACTGGGACTCAAGGAGATAATTCATTCTCGATTTGATGTCCTCTCATCTCATCTGTATTTCAAAAAATCTCTTCAATATTCTCCCAAACCTCATTAGGTGATGCCAATGAATCAAGATGAAAGGGGAGGTCTCTTGAAATTCTCAAGCACAAAAGACCATAGGCCTCATCCCTCCCACCGTGCCATTTTATTTTCTCTGCAGCTGCATTGGGATCTGCCTCAGTTGCCATGGTAACCCTGTAGATACCTTTCTATCTCAACAATATCTCCATTCAAATAAATTGAATGGAGTCAAGATGATCCTTTGAGATTGGTCCATATCTCAGCAATTGTGCCCTCTAGCCAGCAGAATGCGCTCCTAGTCAGTGATGTCAAAACTGCAATAAAAATTTGGAAGGAGATAAATTCATCTAAAAAGGCTCTAATTCCATGTGGAAATTGAACCCAAGTGATATAACAATTACACTCACAAAATTGCTAATCAAACATGCAAAATTCACACAAAAGGAGACTGCAATTGGAGCATAAATTAATCCTTTATTGAATAAGTGTACATAAGCAAACCATATTAAGTAATAGGCTTCCAAAATATATAATTACATCATATATTTGAAAGCATAAGGTTTCTATTCAAATTGGTCAAAAAGTAGGCTTACTAAAACTAGTAAAATCCCCCATAGGTGCAAGAAGGACTTTCCAAATCTATGAAGATGCTCATGAATTGGATAAATCAGATAGGAAAGCTAATAAGTGATGCAAATATATCAGATTCATGCTTTTTTTTGGAGAAAAGGATGGAGGATGATGTGGGAAGAAAACAAGGCAGTTATTCCTAGACTAGCTTTTCCTTTTTGCCTTAAAACTGCTGTAAAGCAAGGCAGCTTTCAAAAAAAGTAGAATTGCACTTTTACAAACTAGGAATAAAATAATAATTGCTAAAACTATTTCCAGGATGATTCCAAAGCGCTCCATGTCCCAGTTTTAGCAAGTGTTGACTTCTAGGTGCATGTGGAAGCCAACTAGCATAGTGAGGAATCTAGGAATAAGACAAAAATGATTAATTAATGTCAAATATGGTTAATTATGGGTTTATTATTCTAACAAATATAAATTAGCAAATGTTCCAATAACATAAATCTTATAAGAGAAGAAACAAATATCCCAACACACGGATCCAACAAAGCTTGATTTAAAATCCATATGTCTTTCAGTTTTTTTTGTTTTATGTTTTAGATAGGTCTCTAGCATGTAGGCCTTATAATTCATAGATGGTGTATCAAAACTCTATTCATGTTATTTTCTATGGGGAATGTTTTCCCTTTGTTCGTGGGTCCATCTCTTCCTTTGAACTTGATAGAATTGTTAGTATTTTTTCTTGGATGGGATGGTGGTTCCACCTTCCCAAGCCACCATGACATCAAATGAAAACATCACTGTAATTTTTTCATTTTTGACATTATAATACTAACTAACTATATACCTCCCTCCCTTGATGTTTCCAGGCCAAATCAAAGCATCAAACTCATCTCAAAGAGAAATGTGGTCTCTTCTCATTTCTGATAACTAATTGTCCCATTCCAATGGCCACCTCTTATATAAATTCAAATATATAGTTGATCTCCACTCTTAATGCAAACTCTTACCTTCATCCAAATTGTCCATTTCACCCAAATAAACAAAACCCTGATCATTTAAATTATTTATAAATGGCATAAGATGATTTAACGTGAGGCTCATGACCCATAATACCATCCAACCCAACTAATTCCTTTGATCCATTCCCCAATATCTGAGCAAGCAAGTCACCAACAATTGAAAAATCCATAGAGATAGATTTCCAAAAAAATGAACCTACTTTATAAGCTTCTATTGGATTTCTAATCCAATCCAAACTATATCCACCTCTCTGATATTTAATTTTAAGAATAGATTTCCAGTTACCTTCTTTTGAAATAAATTTCCATATCGATTTAGCTGCAAGATACCCGCCAAAAAAAATAATTCCTTCATCCCCCACCCACCAACTTCTTTTGTTTTTTCAATCGAGCTCCAAGCTAACCAATGTATACTAGACCCTTCATTTCCTTTCCATAAGAAATTATAACAAATCTTCCTTATTTGAACCACGACACCTTTTGGAATTTATGTTATAGCTATCCAAAAAACATGAATAACATTTAGAATGGCTTGAATCATAATTGATCTTCCCCCTCTAGATAACCAATGATTACACCATAAATTGATGTGAGATTCAATTTTGTGATCATTTAGGCCTAGTTTGTCCTTCTATAATTTTTTAGTTTTAACTAGAAGCTGAGATACCTGAATCATGTGTCTAATTCAAATTTATCCATAACCAAGATTTCATGAAAATTCTGTAAATATTGCTCTTTTATTTCATCATGAAAGCATGCATATTTATCATAATTGATCACCATTCTTGTTGTAATGCTGAATTTTTAAACATTTCCTTAACTTTTGTGTCTTCATCAAAAGAACCACCTAGGAACAACAACACATCATATACAAATAATATGTGCATAACACTTACCTCCAAACCAAAATTAATTGCTTGTATTTTTCCATTCAAGTTTCCACTTTTAGAGATTTGTTAAGGCCCTCCATTACTAACAAGAACAGGTTCATATACACGAGACAAACCTGCCTCGGTCCCCTTGAAGGAATGAAAAAATTTGTTGTCGCACCTTTAATTACTAATGCAAATGTTACAATTGTCACATAAGGTCAAATCCAATTTACCATATCGAAAGAAAATCCAATCTAAACTAAAAATAGTCTAATATATAACCAGTAAGACTAATCATATGCCTTGTAAAGATCTATCTTGGTCACCTTAGCATCCATATTCTTACTTTTGATCGCATGTAAACCTTCCTAAGATGTTCCAAATGCGTCATGTAGTGAAATAGGTCTAAAATCCCCAAAATTAGCAAGATTTTCCAATTTTGGAATAAGCACAATGAAGGTTGAGTTAAAACTGGGAAGCATCTTGTCAATTGTTCTCGAACCTTCAATCACCCTTAGAAAGTATGTCCCCACTAAATAAAAGAAATATATAAAAAATCGTAAGTCCACCCATCTGGGCCAAGAGTCTTGTCCTCTTTAAATTTACCCAAAATTGTTTCCAATCCCTCCAAAGTGGTTGAAGCATATAACCTCTCATTATCTTGTTCTTTTATCCATTTAGGAAAGTAGGAGAAAGTTTGAACTAATTTTTATAGGTTATTCCTATCAGGTTCTATGTAAATATATTTAAAGAAATTCACCCTTTGTTCAACTAGGTTATAGAAACCTCTTAAAGGTATTTCTCGTTTTTCTCTGGTTAGAAAACTTATGGAAAAAGGAAGTATTATGGTCACCTAAATACAAAAAAAAATCATGTATTTTCATTCGGCTATTCTCCTTCCTCTCCCTTAGAATTCCATTTTTAGACCTCTCCAATTCAATAAGATTTTGGAATTTCTTTGCACTAATAGTCCAAATATCACACAAACATATTTCTTTTATCTTTGTCTTAGAATATTTTAGTCTCTTATCCTTTCTCTTCGACTTCTTTATAGACCAATCAATAGATATTTTCTTCACCAAACTTAGTGAGTTAGAAAATTGTTGACTAGGAGACTGATCTAGATTTACATCAAATACCTTCCATTTTTTATTTTATGAGACTCACAAAATTAGGATTGTCCAACAACTAGGGGTTGAATTTGTAGGGAGTAGAATGTTTTTTCTCACCTTTTTCCATCTAGAGAATAATTAGAAGATGATTAGATCCTCCTCGCGTGACCCTCCAAGATTTTCTTATTTCAATTTTCTACAATAGAGAACAAGACATTATGAACCGTTCTAATCACAGTTTGCAACAATGACCTTTCTAGCCATTTATTTACACCAACTTGGTTTTAGATATGTAGGCTCTATGTCAATTAGTTCCGAATATTCTAGATGAAATTAGAAATAACCTTGAATAGGGTTAGGTCTTTCTCTTCTCCCCCATACTCCATCTCTACTCAAACTAAAATTAAGATCCCCGATTAAAATTAAATGTTGATCCTTAAAAATATTAAGCCAAAAATACTATCCCAATACTCCCATTTATGAAAGTAAGGCCTGTAGGACTGTGAATTAGGACCTTATGCAAAACCTAATGTATATGCTAGTTATTTAAATGCTCAAAATTTGCAGCTTGTTGGGTGTGTTGGATTAACTCATTCCTGGGGTAAGGTATTTTTTATTTGGTTGTTCTTGATTTATTGCATTCTTAGTTCATGGTTAATTACCTTTATTATGCTAGTTTTCCACCACTACACATCCCTTTGCAATTCATAAGTTTCCTTTGCTAATTGCTATATTGTTGGTGCTAGGTATGGGTTTGAAACTACAACTACTTTGGCTCATAACAAAAATTTGATGAAGAATCATTATTAATATTCCAATAACAGAAATATGATGAAGAAGCATTATTAATATTCCAATAACATAACTCAAGTGCTTACACTCACTATGAGATGCCTCTCGTGTTGTGTTTGGAAGGTTTTAATACATATGACTACTTTTGACTTTTTCACTTTTTCCCGGACTTGGTATTTTTACCAAAACTGGCTATCTACCAAACTGAGCATTTCTGGAAAAAAAATTTCTAATGATAATTGCATATTTTAATGAGTAGATAAAATGTCAAATTCGAAAATTTTATTGGTTTCAACATCTAGGGTCACTTTTACCTCTTGCAGGATTTTCAAAATTCCCCAAAAGTGCTCCGAAATAATGTATTTTGGCCTTCTTTCACACCCCAACTTCACACTTTTTCGAATTCGGACCCAAGATTCCATATTTATCTATGTTCCTTTTCCATGACCTCACCATAAAAATTTTGGCGCAAAGTAATCCCCCAACAAGTCTCATCAAATTCCGAGCTAAACTGCTCTTGTTATGGGAAATAGTACAGATGACTAGGCTATATAGCAGACTCTCCATATCGCTCATTTTTGTGTCCTTGGATGACATTACATTTTATGTAATAACACTTCCACGGTTAGAAATTTTTTCTTGATATAATTGTTTTATTTAATATTTAAGTTGGTGCATTATGGTCTTTAGTTGGACTAATAAAAGTAATAATTAGAACTTAGAATAAAACATTAGTGCATGATTGTTAACGTACAATAGCATATATTACATCCAAGATAAAATTGTCTTTAGATATTTCTTGGGATTTCTTTGTATTTTGTTTGATAAATCTAATTGAATTACTTAATGTGTCACATGTTTCTGATGATTTGTTAGCATTACTTTCATAACTGAGCAATGTTGATTTAATGAGACTATGAATAAGATAAGATTATATAATTTTATTAATGTCCAACTAGTGATCATCGAAGAAGGTCAAAGGGAGTAACAAGTATATTCCAATGTAAATAAATTGTGAGAGTGAGAGAGCAACTACTAGATAAAAAAAATAAATTACAAACAATATTCAAAGTGAATCATCAAATGCGAAGAGCTTTTTGTTCACATATTTGCTTATGTAAATGAAATTGGTTCAAATTTTATGGTTTTTAATGAATGAACTCTATTAAAAAAATTGTGCAATGTCAAATAAAATTTAAGGTGCCTTACAAGCATTTACAATGAGAGAGTAGGAAAATTTGTTATCAATTAATTTCATAACTATATTACAGGTGTTGGTTAGTGAGAGGACTATTTTTTAGAATTTGATTACTAGATCATAGGAGGTATTGATACCCTTTCTTTCAGGTTCACCTCATGAAGAGCTGTGTCTATTGCAATTTTTGTTCTCTTATTTTTTCCTCATTTATGTACTTTTTTATTTGCCCCTATACCATCATTAGTTCCCTTGGACACATTTAGCAATGTTTTGGATCTGGTAAGGATTGATCGTGTTTTCCTTGAATACTTGTCATTTGCTAGTGATTTGGTATGGTTATTGTTAGAATTTTTATAATTTAAGAAATATGATATGATGATCTTATCTGAGAGAATAAAATGCACAACAATCAATCACAAGAGACAATAGACAATAGACACAAAGATTTTCCTCGGGGAAACCATAAAGGAGAAAACCCCACAACTTCCTCAAAGATAGAATAAGCACCAAAGGAAGTAGTAAAACCCAAAGACAAAAATATGATCTCCAGTAGCTGTTCTCTCTCTCACTTGTGTGAGCTCCTCTTCTCTCACCTATGCACTATAGCTGGGTGAGTGTGTGACTCAAATAAAGAGGCTCACTCTCTATTTATACTAGTTTTCGACTTGACAATTACTTACCAGGGATGACTTCTCTAGGAGAGTCTAATAACCCTAGTTCCCCACAACTGTGGGGAATTTTTCCCCTGATCAACAAGGAGGGTTAACCTCTATGACTTTACATGACTTGATTACATTAATTATTCTCCTGACAGGAACATTGAGGACCAATGAAATACAATATATGAAATATACAAGTGAATACATTCCGAAGTTACAAATACATCGACACTCCCTCTTAACTAGGAAGGTATTCTCTTGACACAATTCATCAGTACAAGTATTTGTCACTATATCATCATCAAATATGGATCTTCACTAGATCATCATGATTGCTCTCTTTATCTCGATCAAATTGTGCTATAGCTCACATCTACTCATCACAGGAAGTTCTACAGAGCCAGCCCTTTTTCATGCTAGTTGTAGGCCTAGCCTCCATGTAGGTATTTATCTTCTTCAACACTTATATCTGACCATGGGAGGAACACATCCATAATCCATGTCAAAAAGGCCTACCCAACACTTATATCTAACCATGGGAGGAACACATCCAACATCCATGTTAGAAAGGCATGCCCACCACTTATATCAGACCATGGGAGGAACACATCCAACATCCATGTTAGAAAGGCTTAGCACTCACATATGACCATGGGAGACCCAACCTGCCACCATGTTAGAAAGGATCAACACTCACATTTGACCATGGGAGGCCCAACATGCCATCATGTCAAAAAGGCTCAACACTTACATTTGACCATGGGAGGCCCGAACTGCCACCATATTAGAAAAGCTCAACACTTACATTTGACCATGGGAGGCCCATCCTACCACCATGTAAGAAATTCTCAACACTTACATCCGACCATGGGAGGAACACATCCAACATCCATGCCAGAAAGGCTCATCACTTATATCTAACCATGGGAGGAACACATCCAACATCCATGTCAGAAAGGCTCTGCACTTACATCTAACCATGGGAGGAACCAATCCTACCACCATGTCAGAAGGGATCTACTCTTACACTTGACCATGGGAGGAACCAATCCTACCACCATGTTAGAAGGGCTCTACACTTACATCTAACCATGGGAGTAACCAATCCTACCACCATGTTAGAAGGGCTCTGCAGTTACATCTAACCATGGGAGGAACCAATCCTACCATTATGTTAGAAGGGCTCTACACTTACATCTGACCATGGCAGGAACCAATCCTACCACCATGTCAGAAGGGATCTGCACTTACATCTGACCATGGGAGGAACCGATCCTACCACCATGTCAGAAAGGCACATAGACTCATCACTTCCCCTTGGAAGGAACCTTGATCTGGAGAACACCAAGCTTCTCCCTGAAGTACTCAAACTTCACTCTAGCTAATGGTTTGTTCAACACATCAGCTATCTGCTCATCTGTCACAACATACTGGAGATTCACTGCTCCTCTCTGCACCATATCCTTGATATAGTGATATTTTATCTTGATATCTTTCAAATTGTCATGGAACACCGGGTTCTTCAACAACTTCACACAAATCTGGTTGTCACAATCTATACAAGTAGCAGCCAACTAGAGATTAAAAAAAATCTGATAGTAGCTTCCTCATCCACACTACCTCACAACTATCCGAACAAGCTACGACATACTCTGCTTTAGTTGTACTTAGTGCCACACAGGATTGCTTCCTTCTAAACCAAGAGATCATACCTGATCCCATACTGAAGCAACACCTCAAAGTGCTCTTCCTATCAATGGAAATGCTTTCCCAATCCAAATCCACATAACCTTCCAGATTAATCTTGTGATTCACCCCATACTTGAGCCCATAATAAACTGCACTGTTCAAGTACCTCAAAATATGCTTTGCAACAATTAGGTGAACATGTCTTAGATTTGTAAGAACTGGCTCAATGTGTTCATAGCAAAGAAAATATCTGGTCTTGTATTCATCAGGTACATCAAGGACCCAATCATCTGAATATATTTTGGAGCATCAACTGGCTCTGATGAATCATCACTCAATAGCTTTAGGTTCAATTCCATAGGTGTGGTCATGGCCTTGTAGTCCATCATCCCAAACCTCTTTAGGATCTCTACTGCATACTTCCCTTATCCTAGGGAGATTCCATCTATATTCTGCCACACCTCCATGCCTAGAAAGTAGTGCATCATACTTAAGTCCTTCATCTCAAACTCAATAGCAAGATTCCTCTTTGTATAAGCAATCAACCCATCCTCACCTGTTACAAACAAGTCATCTACATACAATAGGAGTATCATAGGGTTCCCTTCCTCAACCTTATAATAAAGGTTGGAATTTGCTTTACTCTTCATAAAGACTAATCCAGTCAAGAAGTTGTCAATTCTGCCATACCATGTCCTGGGTGCCTGTTTCAAACCATACATGGATTTATTCAATTTACACACATGAGTTTCCCTTTCATGTGTCTCAAAACTGAGTGGATGCTCCACTTACACTTCCTCTTCCACTACACCATTCAAGAAAGAAGTATTGGCATCCATCTGGTGTATCTTCCATTTCATTACTGTAGCCAGAGCAAGTACTAATCTTATGGAAGTGTATCTCGATACAGGTGCAAAATTTTCTTCATAATCTATTCCTTCTTTTTGGGAGAAGCCATGAGCCACAAATCTTGCTTTATATTTATCTATGCTTCCATCTGCAGCATGCTTGATCTTGTAGATTCACTTGGAAGTCACAATAGACTTCCACTCTGGTCTTGTGACAACATCCCATACATCATTCTTCATGATCGACTGGTACTCCTCGATCATATCATCCTTCCATTCTTTCTTCTTTGTCGCTTCTTCATAGTTGGAAGGTTCTTTATCAATGATGTCACATAATAGGGCTACATATCTGGATTAGGACCTAGTTCTCTTCCTTTCTCTATGAATTTCTACTGGAGCCCCATATCTTTCTGCACCTTGGATAGCCTCTTGTGAGGATTCTTCTCCTAGGGTGGATCTACAGGTTCTTGGGGTTCTTTTAGTTCTCTATCTTCGTCTTGAGTTGCATCATTCATAGTTGTATCTTGAATCTTGGGTGCTTCTACTTCTTTAGGGTATTCAACAGGTCTCTTTCTGGATTTGTTGTAAGCCGAGTATTTGTCAAATGTTATGTTTCTGCTGATGTTGATCTTCTTGAATCCTGGGAATTATATTCTGTAAGCCTTCGAGCTTTCACTATATCCCACAAATATACCCTTCTTTCCTGAAGGATCTAACTTTGTCCTCTTTTCTTTTGGAATGTGTATGTACACTAGGCAGCCAAATATTCTGAGATGACTGACTTCTAGTTTCTTACCAGAGAAGACTTCTTCAGGTGTCTTGTTCTCAAGTACTCTATGCGGAGTATGGTTTTGTACATACACAGTTGTCCTAGTAGCTTCTTCCCATATATGCATGGGAAGATATTGATCATGAAGCATTTACCTCGCGGCTTCCATAATCTTTCTATTCTTCCTTTCTCCAAACCCATTATGTTGTGGATTATATGCAGTGGTCAACTCCCTATTAATCCCTGAATCTCTGCCTAATTCTTTGAATTCATTTGATGTGAATTATCCGCCATTGTTTGATCAAAAAGTCTTGATTTTATTTTCTGTGTGGTTCTCAATCAACACTTTGAATTATTTGAACTTGCTGAATATTTCATCTTTATTTTTCAAGAAGTATATCCATGTCTTCCTATAAAAATCATCAATGAAAGAAACATATTATACATACCCACTCAATGAACTGGATGACATCAGACCGCATACATCGGAGTGGATGATTTCCAAGATTCCTTTTTCCTTTCTCTCGCTACTTGGAAATGTCTTCTTTTTGTTCTTTCCTTTCACACATCCTTTGCAAACACCTTCATGTTTTTCCTATATTTCTGGAAGACCTTCAACAACTTTGCTTGCAAGTGGTAGTGCCCTATAGTGCACATGTGCAAGCCTTCTATGCCAAAGTTCTTTCGGCTCTATTGAGTCATGGACAAAGGCTTGTTTTGGTTGGCCCTTTATCTTGTATAGGCCTCCCTGTCGCTCTCCAATCACTATTCCATCATTTATAGTCTTTCCCTTTGGCCACATAAGGACTTGGCCATCTACAAATGCAACCCTTGTTACTTTTTATTCCAATGTAGATATGGAGAGGAGATTCTTCTTTAGTCCTTGTACAAACAAGACATCCTTCATATTCATAGACTTTCCATAGTCTAGATTATATGAGGATTCACCACTACCTTTTATTGGATACTAGTAGTCATCCCCAAGTTTTAATTTGTGGGGTGATTCATGTTTAGATAGTTTCACAAAATATTCCTTGAATCCCATCATGTGTTTGGAAGCCCCACTTCCTATAAGCCAATCATTGCTTCCATGTGTGATAGTTCCCATGAGGGAAGAAATCAGAACATATTCTTCATCACTTGAAGAATAATCACTTTCTTGTTTGATTATCTTTATGGAAGGTTCATCATCCTCTACAGTGTGAACATGATGTATTCTTTTATAGTTCTTCTTGTTTTGAGAGCCATTATTATTTTTAGGACAATATCTGGAAAAGTGTCCTTTCTCATCACATGTATAGCATCTAAATCTAGATAGATCTTTGCTTGATCTTATAGGGTTATATTTTTGGAGAGAGTGCTTACCTTTGTGATGATAATAGTCCATTATGATTTTCTTGGAATGTACTGTGAGAGCTTGATCTTCACTTCCCATCTTTTCTTCTCGGGGTATTATTTGAGCTTCTTCTTGTGAGCATTCCTCCCAAATTCTGTGGAAGGTGACTAGCTTTCTTCTAGCACAAATAACTTGAATGAAAGATTCCCATGACCTAGGGATACCATTCAAGGTGGTCATCACAATTTATGCATTCTCTACTTCTTCATCTACTGCTTCAAGTTGTTCTTTGGTCTGGGAGACCCTTGTAAAGTATGACTGTAGGGTCTCCGCATTCTAGATCTTCACATTCTTCAATTGATTTCTCAAAGTCATCTTCTGATTTATGGTCTTTCCTTCAAATAGCTTGGTTAGGGCATCAAACATCTCTTTAGGTGTCTTTAGGGAGGGAACTTGTGGTATGAAGTGATCCTTGATTGAATCAGCAATAATCCTCTTGGCCTTGACCAAGTTCTTCTTGTGTAAGGAATTAGCCTCATCTCCCTCTGGAACTGGAACCTCTCCACTGATGTAAGAGTCTAATTCACTTTCTTCAAGAACTAGCGAGATCCTATACTTCCATGCTCGAAATTTATAAGCTCCCTTGATATTTTCATCAAGCTTGGCGTGATGAGACATCTTAACTGAGAACCTCAAATGGAAATACAAAAATATTCAGATCTTACCAATTTGAGAAGATGGAACTGGATCTGGAGCTGATCTTTTGTAGTATTGATTTCCTGGTTTAGGGGCAAATTAGTGTTTGAATTTCCCAAAGTTATACCCAACCAAAAAAATCGATCTTGATCTCTAAACTTCGATTTTGAGGAGGAGAGTAAACCTATGCTGGGCTCACTCAAAAATTCAACTTCTGTGAAAAGCCCTAATTTCTCGATGTAGTGGTAAGTCAAAAAATGAAAATGCTTAGAATCAGATTCTGCATCGACAAAAACATGCGCCCTTCAATGGAGAGTCAGCCTAGCCTCTTTTTACTAATGGATTGTGGAGATAGACCCAAAAAGTAAGAAGACCTATCTTCTATAGCTGCATAGTGTCTTCTTCTCATGTTAGCTATGGTTATCTTTGATACCATGTTAGAATTTTTATCATTTAAGAAATATGATCTTAGGATCTTATTTGAGAGAATAACATGCACAACAATCAATCACAAGAGATAATAGACACAAATATTTTCCTCGGGGAAACCATAAAGGAGAAAACCCCGCAACTTTCTCAGAGATAGAATGAGCACCAAAGGAAATAGTAAAACCCAAAGACAAAAAGATGATCTCCAATAGCTATTCTCTCTCTCTCTCACTTGTGTGAGCTCCTCTTCTCTCACCTATGTGCTATAGCGGGTGAGTGCGTGTCTCAATTAGAGAGGCTCACTCTCTATTTATACTAGTTTCCAACTTGACAATTACTTACCAGGGCTGACTTCTCTAGGTGAGTCTAATAACCCTATTGCCCCACAACTGTGGGGACTTTTCTCCCCGATCAACAAGGAGGGTTAACCTCTATGACTTTACATGACTTGATTACATTAATGATTCTCTCGATAGGAACATCAAGGACCAATGAAATACAATATATGAAATATACAAGTGAATACATTCTGAAGTTACAAATACATCAACAGTTATGTTGTTGTAATTTCCTACTAAAGAAGTGTTGTTTCAGGTTCATTGTTATTACAATTTCAGGTTGCGGAACAAGGTAGTTGTGGAGAGCTGAAATACTTGCACACAAGTCTCAAGTTTACACACATCATGCAAGAAAAAATTAAGAAGCAAGTAGCTCTCATGCATGGTTCAATCTAGGTTCCTGATCAATTAAATGAGATCATGTTGGTCATTATACATCATTTTGGCCAAACTACTAAACACGTTCATGGTTAGAAGGCTACTATTTTTGGATGTTGTAGGCCTCTTGAAAAAACATGGGTTCAGTTGAGTCTCACAAATAGGAATATGGTAGACGCCCGATGGCATAACTCAAGCAACATTAATGAGTATGGATAATCATGTTTTCAAGGAAGAGGATTAATTGTTACCATTCGAGCATTCCATTGGATTCTGTAAGGAAATAAATTATTTGAATGAAGTGTGATAACTAGCATATAAATTGTCCCATTTCCGACAACTTTTTTGGATTTATGACTATTCATATAAATTGTCAAATTCATTACTCAAGTTGTAATTTTGATGGTGTATCAAAACTCTATTCTCTTATACCATACATATAGGTTGCTAGCATGTAGGCCTTATAGTTCATAGATGGTGTAGGTTTTATGTTTTAGATAGGTTGCTGGCATGTATCCCTATACCATACCTTGTTAAGTATTCTCTTATGGGATACACTATCCATATCCAATGATCAAGAGATCCCATGGATATTCTTTGCAATTCAATTTGTGCATATTAATCACAATATTACCTCGAATACAATTTTATCCATTCAAAATGTTTTCCCACATGTCAAAAGGAATTACCATATTACCATCATTGGATTATCTCTTCTCATAAACAAAATTATTATGCATTCTTGAAACTACCCCTATTGATAGTTTTTTTCAAGTAAATGTTATAAGTGCTTTTCTATCATGATCTCTTAGACATCTTCATTTTGCATCGGAAGCAGTAGAGTTTCCAAATAATTCCTAGAATCATAGCATTGCTCCCTCTGGATTCCATCCAGAGAAATATATCCAGGTGTGACGGACTCTTAAAAAGTGCACATGGCGAGGTGGAAGGGTTTGAACTGACATATGATTGTGAATTGGTTTGTTTTGCAAAGATACTTTTCATGTAAAACTTTGATATAGATTCAAGAGTATCAGTTCCTCTTCTTACTCCATTCAAAAGATAATCAGAGTGGAAATTTAAGACGATTTCATCTCTAAAGAGACATGGTATCTATTGGAATTGGTAAAGAGTTTTATGAAGATGAAAATGTCTAGATAAATGACAGTGATATATATTTTGGAAGGATATGCCTGGATATTTATCCAAGCATGCGCTACCTTATTGCTTTTGCTGAATACCCAAAGGACATCTGGACAAGATTGGATAGAGCCTTTGTCAAGCACAATGAGGATCATTCTAGCAATTTGGAGAGCGCAAACAACACCACAAGAGTTCTTCCTTAAAAATTCTTGGCCTCTATTGTATCATATGAAGTTGTTCAAGATGAAGAAGAAGCAGAATTTTCAACTCAATCAATTCAAATTGTCAAAAGTCTCCTTGTAATGACTCCTTCTCCTATTGCTCCAAAATTTTATGATATCTCTGATATCTCATCTTCTCATATAGTTGATCCAGAATAATACATTCGAATCTTTGTTATTGAAGAAAAACTATCCTCCCATTCTACTAAGGCATTCTGCAATGATTCTTCTATTCTAAATTATGTGCAAACTTTGTGAGTGATTGCCTCAGAAAATGAAGAGGAATTTGATTTATCTCACTCTAATGTTGTTTCTGGTGTGAAAAAAGTGATACTTTGCATGTTTAGGAAGAAATATCACATTTTTGGAGTGATCTAATCATCCTCATTGATCTACAGCTTCCAAAAAATTCCTATATGATTGCTTGCACCAATACTCAGAGTTTCGTTGAAGGAATAAATTGTACATCGACCATCTCAGTGGAGCACTTAGAACCTTTGTTCCACACTCTTGGACCTGATATGACCTTATTTGGTTGGAATTTTAAGTTTCAATATCCTCCAATCATTCTTGCAGTTGTTCTCATCAATTTTGGTGCGAAAAATCAAGCACCTCAAGTCTCTTTCAAATTCGTTGTTGGGAATTCGATGTTAGTTTCTCTCATGAGTTTGTTGATATTATTTTTTTTGAATAATTGGATATTTTAGAAGATATGTCAGATTATGGATCTCAAGCATTCACTCTCCATAGTCCCAGGACTTCTCTACCTTCCTACTTGATCACATGCTCATCTCCTCACAATAATAGTAAATATGGAGACATCCTGCATTTGCATGGACACTTGATCCTAACACCTGGAACTGATTTTACCTCACACAGTTTGAATTCTCAAGCACTTTTTCTCTCTCATTAGTTTATCTCAGTTGCTCTACATGGGCCCATTTTTCATCTTGTAGTTTTTTATGTTCCCGATTTAGTTGAGCATATTCCTCTTCTTCCAAAGAAGAAAATTTCTCTATACATAATAATTTAGTTTGGAGAGGTTCACATGCATAGTCTCAAAATTTTGATGCACATAAGAACCAATATTCTGCATTACTGCTCCATAGTGTTGCAGATTGCAGCAATATTTTCACAAGTTTTTGCTCAAAGAGAAAAAATTTCTCTGAAGTATGGAAGTGTGTTTCTTGATTACCTTCTTATCTTGAGGGTGGGGGTATTTCCCATAAGGTTTTCCCCATTTTCCTTATTTTATTAAGAAATATTGTATTCCTTTAGACTGTATGGGTGACTTTTGGCCTCATTTCTAGGGACCAAGTTGTCCAAAGTTAGTATTAAGGGGGGGGTGTTAGGATTAATTAATCCTCCTTTGTCCAATATAGTCTATTTGTTCATATTTCCTAACTTAGTAAGTTATTATCATTTTACTAGAGCATGGGGGACACACCTAGAGGTTATATGCCACTTACTGTCTCTGGGTCCAATCTCTACATTATAGGAGCCCACTCTGAGTGCCACCAATAGCCTCCTTCAGTTGGATGTGATAGGTAAGCATTTATGTTGAGTTATCCTCCAGTTACATTGATTTATATCATTACTAGTAAGCCTAGAACCTATTTTGCATGCGTTCAGGGAGTGTGGTGTCTTTTGTCAACCTACCTCATTAGTTAACTGATTGTAGACTAATTTAGACATCCATAGTTAGACTAGTGAGCTCTAGCTTTGATTTTTACACACTTAGTTAGCAGATCAATCAAGTTTAGTTGGTAGATTTGGATCCTATCCACAATATTTGAATTCTATTTATTCTAACACCATTGTATTACTGATTAATGAATGAAGATTAATGTTGTGATTATCTGAGCAATTATTTCCCGATTAATATTAAATTTGTATCATGTATTGTTTGCTCAGTGTACATTGATCTTAATTATTTCACTGCATAATTCATTTCCAATAGTTCTCATATTGGCCTATAGATCCATGGTTCTCAAATTTAACATGGTATGATATCCTTATTCAGGCTAAACTCAAACCTCAAAAATCTCCACTATTCACTAGAAGCAGTTGAGTTTCCACATAATTCTTGGAATCATAGCATTACTCCCTCTGGATTCCATATCCAAGTGTATATCCAGGTGTGATAGACCTAGAAAAAGTGCATATGTCAAGGTGGTAGGGTTTGAACTAGCATATGATTGTGAATTGGTTTGTTTTGTAGTGATATTTTGTAGGTACAACTTCAATATAGACTCAAGAGTATCAGTTCCTCTTCTTACTCCATTCATAAGATATTCAGAGTGGAAATTGAAGATGATTTCATCTCTAAAGAGACAAGGTCTCTATGAGGTATCTATTGGAATTGGTAAAAATTCTTATGAAGATGAAAATGACTGAATAAATGACGGTGATATAAATTTTGGAAGGATATGTCTGGCTATTGATCCAAGCATGTGATACCTTATTGATTTTGTTGAATACCCAAAGGATTTATAAACAAAATTGGATAGAGCCTTTGACAAGCACAATGAGGGTCATTCTAACAATTTGGAGAGCACACCCAGTACCACAATATTTCTTTTGTAACACCCGGGTTTTGACCCCGTTTGCATTAAATATATATGATGTACATTGTAATTGATCATGGTGTGGAGCTAAAGGAAAAATCCCCACCTTGATTTGGGGTTTTATGTTTCGGTGACTAAAATCGATGTCAATGGTATTTTGTGCTAACCAACACATTATAATTTTGGACATCATATAAATATGCAATTTAATTAAAAACCCACAACCAACTATGTCAATGCAACAAATAATTAGGTGGGGGCATGATTTCCTATGGATGAGGCGGCGGGGGGGGATGTTTAACCTTGAGCCATTGGGGAAAATCCATGTGTCAAAAGAAAAAAACCAAAAATATAATCCCATTCCCTCATGCATTCACGTTTTCATCTTCCCTCATGTTTTGGAGAGCGGCGGGACGTTTTTTCATCCATCCTTCACATTTTCAGTTTTATTTCCTCAGTGTGCATGTCGAGTCCATCATTTGGATCTCACCAAAAATGTTGTGGTCCATTCTGATCATTCTCTATTCCATTATATTCATGTGTTCTATGCATTCATCGTGCTTACAGAACCATGTTTTTTTCTGGGTTGATCGCCTGTTGTTACCATCCTCAGCCATGCAAAGGTTCGGGGTCTCCTTTGTTTGCTGAACGAATGAGCAGTGGAGATCACTCAACTTTAGGAGAAAGAGTGGTCATCTGTGGTTTCCTCATTGTTGTTTTGCAATGGTATCCTTTGTCACCGAGTGAGTGGAAGCCTATTTTTCTATGTCGACATTGTGGTTTGCTGTGTGTGCATATTTTTCCTTGGTCTGAACTGGTTTGGAGAGGAATTTGGTATGAACTAGCTTGATAAACCTATTGTAGGAAGGAACCTCACAAATAGATCTAGAGGGATTGGTTTTCTTCTTTGCACACCCTAAACAACACTGGAATGGAATGCATATCCTGAGGGACTATGTAGCAGAGAAGGGGATGCTTCCTTGTGTTGGGTGTGTAGATGTTTTAGGATCCAAGACTGATCTAGTGCAAGTGTCCATAGCTCGGTGGTTGAGCTCACTATATTAGCAGTTCAAGATTTCCATCTCCTTTGTAGCATGATAAACCCATTTGTTACTTTGCTTGGCTGGTCCTTATTGTGAATGTTGGCTTGACTTAATGGAGTCTGATAAACCTAGTAGTATATTGGCTTATTTGTTTGCAGCCTGATAAACCCAACTGTGTTGTCTTGGATAAGTTTTGTTGTATCCTTGGCTATGTCTGAGGCTGCTAGTATTCATTATTCCTTGTGGGAATCATGCCTAGCTTGGGGGTGGCAGTGCCATTGAGAGATTGATGAGTGCACTAGCCTATGGTTGGGTGGAACGTTGCAGTGATGTAGCCGGTTTCCGGACAAACTTCTTTCAAAGATAAGTATCTCTATGTTAATCTTTACATTTGCATTTGCTTGATGAAATATTATTAACATGTTTAAGGTGTTGAATGGATGAATTGCTTCCACTGTATAATTGAAACTGTATGCATCTGTGTATGTTTTCTTTCAATGCATTTTTAAATTACGTTATGGGGCTCAGATTTATGGATTGGTGATGGCCTGAATGATCAAATATGTCTAAGATTTCTCTTAATAGGATGAATTTATTTCCACAATTTTCCTTTCCACAACTTGTGGGATGCAGGATGTGGGATACAAAAATGTCCTTTTGTAAATTTTGTTCCCCACAGTTTTCCTTTCGTAACTCTCCATTCTGAAACTCGCGGCATGTGGGATGTGGCTTCATAGATCTCTATTTCCACAAATTTCCTTTCCGCAACTGTCTATTCTGCATGTGGGATGTGATATGTGGGATTGGAATTTACATATTTCCTCGATTATGCAAACTCAATCCTTCCACATCGTTGATTATTATAGGTTGATTCTCAGCTGTTGATATGTTCCCAGATGTGGAACATATGGTGATCATCGATTTTCGTCGCGATTTTTCTCCACCGTTCAATCTCCTATACAATATTTCTTCACAGATCCTCGAATTGATCACTAACAGCATCAAATTCTTTGTTGTTTGGAAGTTGGAGAATTTATCTACAGACTTGAATAGAGTGAACGCAAGATGAGTTCATGCCTCTATAGATCTCTAAAAAAAATAGGGAATCCATCAAAATACTTACAGAATTCAATAAAGTTCGAGCTGGATGCTCCTACATCGGTTAGATAGCGGTAGTGGTTGCATTCCCTCTCTGGTGGTCAAGAGGGGATGTGACAATGTGGTATCAGTGCTACGAGTTGCAGAATTGGGCCTTGATGGGCCAAGTTGAATAGTTAGCATATCTATTGGTAAATGGTTTTTACTTCTGATTTTATTATGCAACTAACAATTTTTTTAATTAACACATTTTGCAGAATCAAAGTCACCTTCAAAGGGCAGCATTCCAGATAGTGCAGTTTGGTAAAGTTGGTTTGGCTGACCCATGGGAACTGACATGTGTGATGATGCACAGAACCCCAATGAATATGAGGAACATGCTATGGGTGAAAATTTCTGAGTTGGAAATGCTGAGATAGAGCCTAATGGGAGGAGGTTTCAAGATACTCCCCCAGATTTTGCAACCAACATGAGAAGCCTAAGGGTGGAGAAGAAAAGTTATAGGGAAGATAATGAAAGATTGGTTAAGGCTCTGGAGGAGAAAAATATGTTGAATACAACCATGCTGCAAATTTTGATAGACATTTAGAGGAAGATGAACTATGGGGACCAAACAGTGAGACCAAAAGGAAGTAAGAGCACTGCTAGATGAATAAAGAGATCTCCTAGTTGTTAGATTTTTTTTAACATTAAGCTAGAATTATATTAGGATCTTTAACCAAGAGAATAAAAAGCACAACAATCAAACACAAGAGACAATTAACACAGTGTTTTTCCTTGGGGAAACCATAAATGGAGAAAACCCTGCAACTTCCTCAGAGATAGAATCAACACCAAAAGTAAAACCCCAAAATAGTAAGATGATCTCCCGAAAGCAGTAACCTCTTTCTTTATTTCCCCAGTGTCTTCTTCTTCCTCAACTATGCGCTACAACTGAGTGTGAGTGAGCGTGTGATAAATAGAGAGGATAGCTATCTATTTATACTAATTCCTGACTTGACTAAACCCTACTAGGTCCGACTTCTCTAGGAGAGTCTAAAAACCCTAGTGCCCTGAAACTACGGGGACTTTAACCCTTGACCAATAAGAGGGTTACCCACAATTACTTGACATGACTTGTTTACATTATAGATCCTCCCAATAAGAACATCGAGGCATGACATGACTCAAGTACATTACAAATACACCCCAGGATAAACATCGGGTTACAATACATAAGAAATACAAGTGAATACATTCCAAAGTTACAATTACATCAACACTCCCTCTTAACTAGGAAGGTATTCTCTCGACACAATTTATCAGCACAAGTATTCTTCTCTATATCATCTGGATCATTGTCAAGTTATCGTCATGTTCATATTCAATTCATCTTCATCTTCAAGTCATATTCATCATCGGATCTGGATCATCACTGGATCTGGATCATCATCACTGGATCTAGATCATCACTCGATCTGGATCATCATCACGAGATCTGGATCATCACTGGATCCGGAGAATCACTGGACATCATCACTAGATCTGGATCATCACGGGTGTTATCTCATGATTCTTCTCGTCACAGGAAGTTCTATAGAGCCAGCCCTTTTTCATGCTAGTTGTAGACCTAGCCTCCATGTAGGTCTTCTTCAGCACTTATATATGACCCTAATTCATAATGGCCCACCCAAAACTTACATCTGACCATGAGAGGAACACATCCAACACCATGTCAAAAAGGAACGCCCAACACTCACATCTGACCATGCAGGAACACATCCCACAACCATGTCAGAAAGGCCTAGCACTCACATTCACCAGCATGATAGGACACAACTACTATCATTTGTGAAAAGGATTAGCACTTACAACCACTAGCATGATAGGACACAACTACCATCATCTATGGAAATGCATAACACTCACATCCACCAGCATGATAGGACACACCTACTATCATCTGTGGAAAGGCTCAACACTTACAATCACCAGCATGGTAGGACACACCTACTACCATCTGTGAAAAGGAACAACACTTACAATCACTAGCATAGTAGGACACACCTACTACCATCTATGAAAAGTCACAACACTTATATCTGACCATGGAAGGAACTTAATCCTCTAACCGTGTCAGAAGGGCACTCAGTCCTAGACTGAGGGTTCCTAGTAACTGACCATGTGCCTCCATTCTCCCAAAGAATGGAAACAACCCTTATATCTAATCAAGTGGGAACACATCCCTCAATAACATCAGAATGGCCATGCATTCATATCTAATCATGTGAGAACACATCCCATAGTCATATCATAACGGCCCTCAGTCCCAGACTGAGCTTTCCTGGTAAATGACCAGGTACCTCCATTCAAAGAATGGCAACAACCTTTATATCTGATCAAGTGGGAACACATCCCTCAATCACATCAGAATGGCCATGCACTCACATCTGATCATGTAAGACTACATCTTATAGTTGTATAAGAAAGGCCCTCAATCCTAGATTAGTATTCCTAGTAACTGACCAGGCACCTGCATTCAAAGAATGGCAATAGCCCTTATATTTGATCATGTAGGAACCAATCCTATAGTCATATCAAAATGGCTCAGCACTCATATCTAACATGGAAGGAACCAATCCTCTCACCATGACAGAATGGATCAGCCCTTACATCTGACAATGGAAGGAACCAATCCTCTCACCATGTCAGAATGGTTCATGGACTCATCACTTCCCCTTGGAAGGAACCTCGATCTGGAGAACACCAATCTTCTCCCTGAACTACTCAAACTTCCCTCTGGCCAATGGCTTCATCAACACATCAGCTATCTATTCATCTGTTGCAACATACTAGAGCTTCACTATTCCCCTATGCACCATATCCCTGATATAGTGATACTTGATCTCAATATGCTTATACTTGTCATGGAACATCAGGTTCTTCGACAACTTTAGACAACTCTGGTTGTCGCAATATATACAAGTAGCATCCAACTAGAGATCAAATAAATCATATAGTATCTTCCTAATCCATACTTCCTCACAACTAGCTGAACAAGCTGCAACATACTCTACTTCAGCTGTACTCAGTTCCACACAGGATTACTTTCTGCTAAACCAAGAGATCACACCTAATCCCATACTGAAGCAACACCCTAAAGTGCTATTCCTATCAATGGAACTACCTTCCCAATCTGAATCAACATAACCCTCTAGGTTAATCTTCGGACTCGCCTCATACTTGATCCCATAATTAACTGTACCCCTCAGGTACCTCAGAATATGCTTTGCAACAATCAAGTGAACATGTCTTGGATCTGTCAAGAACTGGCTCAAGGTGTTCACAACAAAGAAAATATCTAGTATTGTGTTCATCAGGTACATTAAGGACCCAATCATCTGATGATACATCGTAGCATCAACCGCTTTTGATGAAGCATCACTCAATAGCTTCAGGTTCAATGCCATAGGTGTGGTCATGGCCTTGCAGTCCATCATCCCAAATCTCTTCAGGATCTCTACCGTATATTTCCCTTGTCCTAGGGAAATTCCATCTACATTATGCCACACCTCCATGCCTAGAAAATAATGCATCATAACCAAGTCCTTCATTTCAAACTCAACAACAAGCTTCCTCTTCGTATCAGCAATCAACCCATCCACACCTGTTACAAACAGATCATCTACACATAGTAGGAGCATCACTAGGTTGCCATCTTCAACCTTGTAGTAAAGGTTGGAATCTGCTTTACTTTTGGTAAAGACTAAACTAGATAGAAAGCTGTCAATTCTGCTGTACCATGTCCCGGGTGCTTGTTTCAAACCTTACAGGGCTTTCTTCAATCTACATACATGAGACTCCCTTTCATGTGTCTCAAAACCGAGTGGCTGCTCCACATACACTTCTTCTTCTACTACACCATTCAAGAAAGTAGTCTTGACATCCATTTGGTGTATCTTCCATTTCATCATGCTACAGCCAGAGCAAGTACTGATCTGATGGAAGTGTATCTGGCTATAGGTGCAAAAGTTTCTTCATAATCTATTCCTTCTTTCTGGGAGAAACCACGAGCAACAAATCTTTCTTTATATTTTTCAATGCTACCATCTACAACATGCTTGATCTTGTAGATCCATTTGGAAGTTATGATAGAATTCCCTTCTGGTCTTGGGACAACATCCCAAACATCATTCTTCATGATCAATTGATGCTCTTCGATCATAGCATCCTTCCATTCTTTCCGTTCTGCCGCTTCTTCATAATTGGAAGGTTCTTTATCGATGAAATCACATAATAAAGCTACATATCCGGAGCAGGATCTAGTCCTCTTTCTTTCTCTGTGATTCTCTTCTGGAGCCCCATATCTTTCCACACCTTGGATAGCTTCTCATACCCAAGCAGGTTTCCTCTTATGAGGATTCTTTTCCTGAGGTGGATCTATAGGTTCTTGAGGTTCTTCAAATTCTTGATCTTATTCTTGAGTTTCTTCATTCATGGTTGTATCATGAATCTTGGGTGCTTCTGTTTCTTCAGGTTCTTCAGTAGGTCTCTTTCTGGATTTGTTGTAAGCTGTGTCTTCATCAAATGTTACATCCATGCTGATGTCAATCTTCTTGAATCCTAGGAAGTATATTCTATAAGCCTTTGAGCTTTCAGAGTATCCCACAAATATACCCTTCTTTCCTGAAGGATCTAATTTTGTCCTCTTCTCTTTTGGAATGTGTATGTACACTGGACAGTTGAATATTTTGAGATGGTTGAATTCTAGTTTCTTGCCTAAAAAGACTTCTTTAGGTGTCTTGTTCTCAAGTACTCTGTGTGGATTATGGTTCTGTACATACACCGCTGTTTTGGTAGCTTCTTCCCATAGATGCATAGGAAGATCTTGATCATGAAGCATAGCTCTTGCAGCTTCCATGATAGTTCTATTCTTCCTTTCTACAATCCCATTCTGTTGTGGATTATATGGAGTGGATAACTCCCTCTTAATCCCCGAGTCTTTGCATAACTCTTTGAATTCATTCGATGTGAATTCTCTGCCATTATCTGATCGAAAGGTCTTGATCTTATTTTCAGTGTGGTTCTCGATCAAAACTTTGAATTCCTTGAACTTGTTGAAAACTTCATCTTTGTTCTTCATGAAGTAAATCCATGTCTTCCTAGAAAAGTCATCAATGAAAGAAACATAGTATACATACCTTCTTAGTGATCTTGATGACATTGGTCTGCATACATCGGAGTGGATTATTTCCAAGATTCCTTTTGCTTTTCTCTCACTATTTGGAAATGTCTTCTTTGTGTTCTTTCCTTTCGCACATCCTTTGCAGACCCCATCATGTTTTGCTTGAATTTCTAGAAGACCTTCAACAACTTTTCTTGCAAGTGGTAGTGCACTGTAATGTACATGTGCAAGCCTTCTATGCTAAATTTCATTTGGATCTACTGTGTCATGGACCAAGGCTTGTTCTGGATGGCCCTTTAATTTGTATAATCCTCTTTCTTGTTCCCCAATCACTACTACATCATCAATAGTCTTTCCTTTTGGCCACATGATCACTTGACCATCTATAAATGCAACCCTCATTCCTTTTACGTCTAATGCAGATATGGAGAGGATATTCTTCTTTAGTCCTGGTACAAATAATACTTCCTTCATTGTCATAGAATTTCCAGAGTCTAGCTTATAGGAGGATTCCCCACTACCTTTTATTGGATACTGGTAGTCATCTTCAAGCTTCACCTTGTGAGGTGATTCATGTTCTGATAGTTTCACAAAGGATTGCTTGAATCCTGTCATATGTTTGGAAGCCCCACTGTATATAAGCCAATCATTGCTTCCATGAGTAATGTTTCCTGTGAGAGTGGAAATCAAAACATATTCTTCATCACTTGAAGAATCTTCACTTTCATATCTGGTTCTCTTTGTGGAAGGTTCATCATCCTCTACAGCCTGAGCATGATGTCTTCTTTTGTTTCCCTTCTTCTTGTGAGAGACATTTTTGTTTCTAGGACATTCTCTAGCATAGTGTCCTTTCTCGTCACATGTATAACATCTGATTCTAGAAAAATATTTTCTAGCGTTATCTTTGTGAGAGTGCTTACCTCTGGGGTGATGAGAACTTCAACTGGTTTTCTTGGAGTGTACCGTGAGAGCTTGATCTTCACTTCCCATCTTTTCTTCTTGAGATGCTATTTGAGCTTCTTCTTGAGAGCATTCTTCCCATAGTCTTTTGAACTTGACTAACTTCTTTCTGGCACATATTCCTTGGATAAAGTAGTCCCATGATCTAGGGAGACTATTCAAGGTGGTCATTACAATCTCTCCATTCTCCACTTCTTCATCTACTGCTTCTAGTTGTTCCTTGATTTGATAGACTCTTGTAAAATAAAACTAGATGGTTTCTGCATTCTAGATTTTTACATTCGTCAGTTGGTTTCTTAGAGTCATCTTTCGGTTTATGTTCTTCCCTTCAAACAATTTGTTTAGGGCATCAAACATAGATTTAGGTGTCTTTAGGGAGGACACTTGTGGTATGAGGTAATCCTTGATTGAATCAGCAATGATCCTCTTTGACATAACCAACTTCTTCTTATGTAAGGCCTTAGCCTCATCTCCCTCTGGAACTGGAACCTCCTCACTGATATAGGAGTCCAACTCATTTTCTTCTAGGACCAGGGAGATCCTATACTTCTAGGCTTGGAAGTTATCATATCCCTCAAGATTTTCATCAAGCTTGGTATGATGAGACATCTTAACTGAGAACCTCAAATGGAAATACAAAATATTTAGATCTTACCAGGTCAAGATGTCAGATCTGGATTTGGAGCTGAAATTCTACAGTGGTGGTTCAGGAGCAGATTAGGGTTTTGATTTTCCGCAGTTATATCCAACCAAATGCTTTGATATTGATCGCTAAACTTCAATTTTGAGGAGGAGATAAATCTAGTCCTGGACTCACTGAAAAATTCCACTTCTGTGGAAAGCCCTAATTTTTGGCAGTAGTGTCAGGTCCAAAACTGAAAAACCTCAGAATTGGATTCTGCTTCAACAGAAAGATGCACCCTAGGTAGGAGAGTTATTCCAACCTTCGTTTGCTGAAAATATATGGAGAGAGATCCAAAAAGTAGGAAGCCCTAGTTCCCACAGTTGTACAGTGTTTTCTTCTCAGGTTAGCTCTGATACCATGTTACATTTTTTAACATTAAGCTAGCATTATATTAGGATCTTTAACTGAGAGAATAACAAGCACAACAATCAAACACAAGAGACAATGAACATAGTGCTTTTCCTTGGGGAAACCATAAATGGAGAAAACCCCGCAACTTCCTCAAAGATAGAATCAACCCCAAAATAGTAAGATGATCTCCCGACAGTAGTAACCTCTATCTTTCTTTCCCTAGTGTCTTCTTCTTCATTAGCTATGTGCTACAAATGAGTGTGAGTGAGTGTGTGATAAATAGAGAGGCTATCTCTCTATTTACACTAATTCTCGACTTGACTAAACCCTACTAGGGCCGACTTCTCTAGGAGAGTCTAATAACCCTAGTGCCCCGAAACTGCAGGGACTTTAACCCTTGACCAATAGGAGGGTTACCCAAAATTACTTAACATGACTTGTTTACATTATAGATCCTCCCGATAGGAACATCAGGGCATGACATGAATCATGTACATTAAAAATACATCTTGGAATAAACATCGGGTTACAATACATAAGAAATACAAGTGAATACATTCTGAAGTTACAATTACATCAACACTAGTGGGTCATCTGACTCTGAAGTATCCACTGGTGGTTCAAGTTCTTCTTCTCACAAGAATAAGAGAAATAGGTGCTACCAGAACCATTCACGTGATGAATTTAAGAAGGAAAGGCCTCCTACCTTCAATGGTGAGATAAAGAATGGTCAAGAAGCTGAATCTTGGCTTATTGGGATGAGGAAATATTTCCAAGTCCAATATTACTCTGGAAATATGAAGGCTAGAGTAGCCATCTTGAATTTGACTGGAAGATTGTTAGATTTTCATCAATTAGACAATATGATCTTAGGATATTATCTGAGAGAATAAAATGCACATAAATCAATCACAATATACAATAGACACAAATATTTATCCTTGGGGAAACCATAAAGGAAAAACCCCGCAAATTCCTCAGAGATAGAATGAGCATCAATGGCAGTAGTAAAACCTGAAAAATTAAAGATGATCTCTGAAAGCTGATCGCTCTCACTTGTGCCAACACTTCCTCTCTCACTCATGCTCCCCAGTTGAGTGAGTGTGTGTGTCTCAAATTAGGAGTGCCTCCCTTTATTTATATGACTCAGTTGTGTAGGCTGGAGTAATCCTAACTCAGTTATGTAGGTTCGAGTAACCACAACTAGGGTACTAATGACCTGAATTAAAATGGAGAGGACTTCCTCATGAATTTTAGTAATTCTCCCGATAGGAACATCATGGTACAAATAAATACAAGTGATTCTCCCGATAGGAGCATCGGGCACCAATGAAATACAATATATACAAGTGAATACACTCTAAAGTTACAAATACATCAACACTCCCTCTTAACTAGGAAGGTATTCTCTTGACACAATTCATCAGCACAAGTCTTGTTCTCTGGATCATCCTCAAATATGGATCATCAATGGATCATCATCGAAGCTAGATCATTACTAGACCATCACTGGATCATCATCAAAGTTGGATCATCATTGGATCATCATCAAAGCTGGATCATCACTGGATCATCATCAAAGATGGATCATCACTGGATCATCACTGGATCATCATCAAAGTTGGATCATCATCAAAGCTAGATCATCACTGGATCATCATCATCACTGCTTCTACTATCTCGATCAAATGGTGCTATCTCTCAATTCTTGTCATCACAGGAAGTTCTATAGAGCCAACCCTTTTTCATGTTGGTTGTAGGCCTAGCCTCCATGTAGGCATTCCTCTACAGAGCCAGTCCTTTTTCATATGGGATGTAGGCCTCTATAGAGCCAATCCTTTTTCATACTGGATGTACCTCCACAGAGCTAGTCCTTTTTCATAATGGATGTGGGTCTCTACAGAGCTAGTCCTTTTTCATACTGGATGTAGGCCACTACAGAGCCAACACTTTTTCATGCTGGATGTACTTCCACAGAGCCAGTCCTTTTTCATACTAGATGTAGGCCACTATAGAGACAACCATTTTTCATGCTGGATGTACTTCCATAGAGCCAGTCCTTTTTCATACTAGATGTGGGTCTCTACAGAGCCAATCTTTTTTCATACTGGATGTAGGCCATTATAGAGCCAACCCTTTTTGATGCTGGATGTACTTCCACAGAGCCAGCCCTTTTTCATACTAGATGTGGGTCTCTACAGAGCCAACCATTTTTTATACTAGATGTAGGCCACTATAGAGCCAACCCTTTTTCATGCTGGATGTACTTCCATAGAGCCAGTCCTTTTTCATACTGGATGTGGGTCTCTACATAGCCAGTCATTTTTCATACTGGATGTAGGACACTATAGATCCAACCATTTTTCATGCTGGATGTACTTCCATAGAGCCAATCCTTTTTCATCTTGGATGTGGGTCTCTACAGAGCTAGCCCTTTTTCATGCTGGGTGTAGGGCACTACACTTATATCTGACCATGGGAGGCCCCGCCTACCTCCATGTCCAAATGGAACAACACTTGCATCTAACCATGGGAGGAACCAATCCTACCACCATGTCAGAATGGCACATCTCTTACAGTTGACCATGGGAGGAACCAATCCTACCACCATGTCAGAAGGGAACAACACTTACATCTGACCATGGGAGGAACCAATCCTACCATCATGTCAGAAGGGCACAACACTTACATATGACCATGGGAGGAACCAATCCTACCACAGTGTTAGAAGGGCTCATCGCTTACATCTAACCATGGGAGGCTTGACCTGCCACCATGTCGAAAAGGATCACAGACTCATCACTTCCCCTTGGAGGGAACCTCGATTTGGAGAACATCAAGCTTCTCCCTAAAGTACTCAAAATTCACTATATCCATTTCTAGCATAGAATCACCTCAAGGCTGATTACGTCCAAGGAAAACCTGCGAGCTTTGCCAGGACCGATTACATACAAGGACATCCTACAGGACCATTTACGTCTGACCCACCTACGAGCTTTGCTAGGATTTTATGCTCAGTCAACATGTATTATTGGCTATGCTAGAACTTCCTCTTTCGAGAGATCTCAATATGGATCACATACTGGAGCTTCACTGCTCCTCTCTCCCAAATAGGCGAGGAAGTGGCAACATATTTTTCCTCAGATATTCTTAGTGCCATGTAGGACCGCTTCTTGCTAAACCAAGAGATCGCACCTGATCTCATACTGAAGTAGCACCTCAAATTTCTCTTCCTATCAATGGCACTTCCTTCCCAATTCGAATCCACATAACCCTCCAGGTTAGTCTTCTGATTCACTTCATACTTGAGCCCATAATCAACTGTACCCTTTAGGTACCTCACTGCATGCTTTTCAACCATCAAGTGAACATGTCTCAATGTGTTCATAGTGAAGAAAATATCTGGTCTCATATTCGTCAAATCATCTGACAAAACATCGTGGCATTAATCGAATCTGATGAAGCAAAACTCAATAGCTTCAGGTTCGATTCCATAGGTGTGGTCATAAAATTGTATTCCATCATCCTGAACCTCTTTAGGATCTCTACTATATACTTCCCTTGTCCCAGGGAGATTACATTCGCATTCTGCCACACCTCCATGCCTTGAAAGTAGTGCATCATATCCAAGTCCTTCATCTCGAACTCGGAAGCAAGTCTCCTTCTTGCAACTTTAATGAGTTCCTATTTTTTGTCAGGAACAAGTCATCAACATATAAGATGTCCGCTTTACTCTCAGTAAATCTTAGGGCCATCAGTAAGTTGTCCATCTTGTCAAACCTTAGAATATTCTGCACTCACTCCCTCTGAAGCGGAGCATCATTCTCCCTCTGCCTTTCATATGCTATGCATTGAAACATTTTGTACTGGAGTGACAAGTAGCTTCCTCTGCTACTAATATTCTATGTATCCATCTAGGGTCACTAGATTCCAAGATCCTCTATATTGAACCTTTTAAAAAGTTCTTCTCGCACCCATCTGTGAGCTTGTTATCCTCTATAGGTTTTCATCTTCAACCTTGTAGAAAAGGTTAAGATATTCATCACTCTAGGTGATATTCAAGCTCCTCATGTATGTGTTATCCCATGGGTGCCTTCTAAGTTCGTACAAGGCCTTCTTTAATTTTCGCACATGAGTCTGCCTATCATGTCTCTCAACTCCCACTGGTTGCAAATATCTCTTCGTAGTCTCTTCCTTCTTTCTATGAGAAGCCTCATGCTACGAATCTTGCATTGTATCCCACGATGTTTCCATCTACTGCATGCTAGATCTTGTAGATCCATATGGAAGATACTATGGAATTCCCTTTAGGTCTTCGACATCAAATTCTAGTCATCATTCTTCATTTTGGATTATTAGAGTGAATCTTGAACTATTGTCACTTGTTCTTCGGAACAAGTCTCATCCTTCTTTTCTTGTAGGTGATTGTACACAATATTTCCTACAATTCAAATGCACCAGTTGTATGATTAGAAACATTTCATAATGCATATTCATAATGGTAAATTCTTATGCATAAATATATAATCATGCAACTATGTTAGCCAATACAACATTCATCCATATCTCACGAAAACTTTCTAAATTCCTTCCATCTCTACCATGACATCATTGATATTTTGCAGTAATCCAATATGTAATAAAAGAGGTTTCATTCTAGATAAGTAGCAATGGAGAGTTGTATAGCACCATGGGCTACTCACCCATAACATGCATAGTAGTAGTATGCAAACATTCTATCATGCATAACACATCAACTAAAAATAAACAAATGCATAAAAAACAATATCTTGAAATGATAATTGAATACTTATCTTTATTTGTTTCTTGGGTAGACTCAGTATTTCAACTTCATCATAGCATCATTTCTTATCCAAATGCTAAGATGGATAATAGGTTCTTCAAGAATTGAGTTCTTCATATTCCTCATCGCTTGAGGGATCTTCTTTGGATCATGAGAGCCTGGTTTTCAGTTGCTCCCATCTTCTCTTTCTCTTATTATGAGTCGAGCTTCATCTTGTGTGTGCTTTTCCCAGAGTCTGCTGAAAGTAATCACTTCCTTCTGGCACACATTCTTTGAATGGATGAATCCCATGATCCTGAGATTTCATTCAAGGTGCTTTTCACAACATCTGCATTCTCTACTTCTTCATCCACTGCTCCAAGTTATTTTTTGATTTGAGAGACCCTTGTAAAGTATGACTGTATGGTCTCTGCATTCTAGATCTTTACATTCTTCAACTGGTTTCTCAAAGTCATATTTTTATTTATGTTCTTCCCTTCAAACGGCTTGTTCAAGGAATACAAAATATATTTAGGTGTATTTTATGGAAGACACTTGTGGTATAAGGTGATCCTTGATTGAATTAGCAATGATCCTCTTGTCCTTGACCAAGTTCTTCTTGTGTTGTGTAAGGCTTTAGCCTCATCTCCTTTTGGAACTGGAACCTCTCCACTTATGTAGGTGTCCAATTCATTTTCTTCAAGAACCAGTGAAAACTTATACTTCCATGCTCAAAATTATTTAGTTTCACCAATATTTTCATCAAGCTGGTGTGATAGGTCATTTTGAAATGAGAACCTCAACTGTAAATAGTGAAAGATTAGATCTTACCAATTTGAGGTGTCCGTCCTGGTTCCAGAGCTGGCTGATGTAGGGTTTTTCAGAGAAACCATAATTTTCAAAACTTGGAATATTTCATATCTTATTGTATAGAAAGATGGACCTATTCAAGGCGAGCTGTGCAATGTACTCATTTTCTGAAAACAGTGGAGGGAAATTCCTGAAATAGGAAGCCCTAGTTTTTCAATTTCCTATGCAAAAATGCCTGATATTGTTTCTGTAGTATCTCTGAAAGTATTGCTCCTCTATGTTGAAATGTTTTTACTATGGTAGCCACATCTATCTTCTTTCCACCACCACATGTTTTATCAGAATTGGTTTTACCAATTGGGATTTATGATAGTTTTCCCATGGTGACTTAATTCAGGACTGTTCAGCATAGAGAACTTGTATGGACTGCCACATGTCCATATTTCATCTTCGAGGTATGAAATTTTTACCAAAAAAAAAAAAGTACATTTTCTATATGTAACATCTTGAGAAATTTCATTTGTACCTTCATATCCCAAGATATAGTAATTATCTCTAGGTGTCCTCTTTAGGGATGAANAAAAAAAAAGTACATTTTCTATATGTAACATCTTGAGAAATTTCATTTGTACCTTCATATCCCAAGATATAGTAATTATCTCTAGGTGTCCTCTTTAGGGATGAATCCTGGAAGAGGCTGGAACCCTGATTTGGAGGAATCATACCTCCCAGAATATAGCGAATCTGAGGCTGAAATTTGTACAAAAGGGACATCAAGATTCTCTCTTCATCCTGTGAAAATTTCATCTCTTGTGACCTCTTAAATCCTGATATATACCGAATGTACCAAAACTACTAGTTTTAGTATTTTAGGGTTTTTCTGGCCCAAGGTCAAACTAGGGTTTGAATTTCCTGGAGTTTTACACAACCAAAAATATTGAACTTGGTCTCTAAATTTTGATTTTTATGAGGAGATCAATCCTATACTAGGATCACTAAAAAATTCCTCTTCTGTAGAAAGCTTTAATTTCCCGCAACAAAAACTGAAAATGCCTCGAATCAAATTCTACTTCGACAGAAAGACGTGCCCTTCAATGGAGAGTTATCTTAACCTCCTTTTGTTGATGGATTGTGGAGAGAGAACCAAAAAGTAAGAAACCCTATATTCTGTAGTTTCCCAATGTCTTCTTCTCAGTTTAGCTCTGATACCATGTTCGATTTTTATCATTTAAGCAATATGATCTTAGGATCTTATCTGAGAGAATAACATGCACAAAAATCAATCACAAGAGACAATAGACACAAATATTTATCCTTGGGGAAACCATAAAGGAAAAACCATGCACTTCCTCAGAGATAGAATGAGCACCAATGGCAGGAGTGAAACCTAAAAACATAAAGATGATCTCTGACATCTGATCTCTCTCACTTGTGCCAACAATTCCTCTCTCACTCATGCGCCCCAGTTAAGTGAGTGTGTGTGTCTCAAATGAGGAGCATCTCCCTCTATTTATATTCTTTCGTTCACTTAATATTTGAATCAGTTATGTAGGCTCTAGTAATCCTAACTCAGTTATGCAGGCTCGAGTAAACACAACTAGGGTACTAATGACTCGACTTACAACGGAGGGGACTTCCTCATGACTTTTAGTAATTCTATCGATAGGAACATAGGGGTACAAAGAAATACAAGTTATTCTCCCAATAGGAGCATCAAGGACCAATGAAATATAATATATACAAGTGAATACATTCCAAAGTTACAAATACATCAACAAAGAGCATCATATGGTGGGAGAACTTTAGGCAAGTGAAAAAGATTAATGAAAGGAATATTGTGTGGAAATAGTTCCAGAAGTATTTCAAGCAGAAGTACCTATATGACAGGTACTGTGATGATAATATCAAAGAATTCCATTAGCTAAGATTGGGATAGCAGACCATGGAAGAGTATGAAAACAAGTTCTTGGAGTTGTTGAGGTACGTTAGGTACATCAAAGATGAAAAAGTGAAAATCCAACGTTTCTTGAGTGGATCTCCTTAGTCTTACAAAGACATAATTGAGTTTTATGAACCTAAAACTATGGAAGAAGCGATAAGGAAAGATAAGTATTGCTATGAGCAAAGCAAAGAAAAACCTGATTATCATAAGACATGGAAGGACAAGACGAATGAGAAGTATGACCAAAGGAAGAAAGGTTTCAAACCTTCTAACTTCAGGAATCAACATAAGCATCCATCCCAAGTTGAGAAGCAGCCAATTAGAGTGGTGGGAGAAAATCCAAGAGATCCACAACATAATAGAGAACCACTCCAATGTTGGAAATGTGGAGGACCCCACGTATGCAGGAATTTCCCACTTGAGAATGAGAATGCAAGGCCAAATTAAAAAATTCAAGAGGCAAAAATAGTGGGTCAAATAGCAAGGTTCGTCCCTATGATCTATGCAGCACTAGAGGACCACCAGCTGGCAGATCTCTAGTCAACTATGGTTGAAGTTGCGGGTAAGATTGTTGAGCAATTTGTTTCTATTTTGATTGACCCTAGTTCTACTCACAGTTACATTTCTCCTAGAATAGTGGATATTTGTGTTTTTAAGAAAGTAAAGCATAGTAAATCATGGTTAGTTCAGCTAGCCAATGGAACTAAGAGAAAGGTTAGTGAAGTGGTAGAGAAATGACCATTGGTGATGAATGGATTGGTCACTTGTGTAGATATGAATGTTCTACCACTTGGTTCCTATGATGTTCTCATTGGAATGGATTGGTTAGAATCTCATAGGGTAAAGCTCAACTGCTATAATAAGAATTTTGAATGCATGGATGAAGAAAGGAACCCAAGAGTTGTAAGAGGCATTCCAAAGGTGATTTTTGTGATGCATATTTCAGCAATGCAGTTGAATAAGTTTTGTAGGAAAGGTTTCCAGTGGTATGTAGCTCATATTGTGGAGGAAAGAAAGAATGAAACTCATAGTTTGGAGGACTTTCATGTGTTGCAGGAATTTAGGGATGATTTTCCTGATGAGATTCCAAGGATTCCTCCAAAGAGAGAAATTGATTTCATAATTGAGCTTGTTCCAGGAGTAGCACCAATGTCCAAGGAACCCTACAGAATGAGTACACCAGAAATTATAGAGTTGAAGATCCAGTTGCACGAGTTGTTGGAGAAGAAGTATATCAAGTTGAGTGTGTCCCCTTGGGGAGCACCAGTTTTGTTTGTGAAGAAGAAAGATGGTACACTTAGATTGTGTATTGATTACAGACAACTGAACAAAGTCACTGTGAAGAACAAATATCCTTTGCCTAGGATTGATGACCTCTTTGATCAAATGAGAGGAGCAAAGGTATTTTCTAAGATTAACTTGAGGTCTGGTTACCATCAGGTGAGGATCAAGGATGAAGACATTGATAAGACAACCTTCAAGATAAGGTATGGACATTATGAGTTTGTAGTGGTACCGTTTGGTCTCACAAATGCACCAACTACATTTATGTGCCTTATGAATAGTGTATTCAGCAGGTATTTGGACAAGTTTATTCTTGTTTTCCTTAATGACATCCTTATTTATTCTAAGAATGAGGAAGAGCATGAAAAAAATCTGAGATTGACATTGCAATTGCTCAAGGAGCATAAGATGTATGCAAAGTTGAGAAAGTGTGACTTCTATAAAGATAGAATTCAGTATTTGGGTCACAGTATCTCAGAAGAGGGTATATCTTTAGATTGTTACAAGATTGAAGCCATAATAAATTGGTCTACTCCAAGAAATGTGACAAAAGTAAGATATTTTATGGGACTTGCAGGATACTATAGGAGATTCATTAAAGGATTCTCCAAGGTCGCACATGCCATCAATTCTTTGCAAAGGAAGGGGATAAAGTTTGAATGGACATCGAGGTGTGAAGAAATATTCCAGTAGCCGAAGAATATTCTCACAAGTGCACCAGTCTTGAAAGTTGCAGACCCAGAGAAATATTTTGTGGTGTGTACTGATGCACGCGGTCAAGGAATTGGAGGAGTTCTTATGTAAGACAACCACGTAATATGTTATGAGTTAATAAAGTTGAAGGAGCATGAGAAGAACTATGCCACTCATGACCTGGAACTTGCATCCATAGTACATGCTCTCAAGATGTGGAGGAATTACTTGATGGGAAGAATATTTGAGCTAAGGACAAACCATTGTGGTCTGAAGTATTTGTTTGATCAACCTACTATAAATGCTAGGCAAGCTAGATGGCTGGATTTTTTATGCGAGTTTGATTTTGAAATAAAACACATAAAGGGAAAAGAGAATAAGGTAGCTGATGCACTCAGCAGGAAGGTGCAAGAAATGCATGTGGCATCCATTAGTATTTTCCAATCGAAGTTGAGGAAGCGGATTGTTAATCATGTTGTTGAAGATGAATTGTATGCCCAGGTCAAGGACAAGTTGCAGTAAAAAATCCTTGAAAAGAAGTATGAGGGATATAAATTAGAAGAAGATGGACTCCTTACTTATAAGAACATAATTTATATTCCAAATGTAGCATATTTGAGGAGGGTTGTTATGGATGAGATTTATCAAGCTCCATATTCTGGTCACCCAGGATATCATAAGACAATTTCTACAGCTAGAAAGTAGTACTTTTGGCCAGGAATGAAAAAATACATGGCTGAATATATTTCAAGGTGCATGAAATTTCAGTAGGTGAAGGTTTATCATCAACACCTAGTAGGTTTGTTGCATCCTTTGTTAGTTCTAGAATGGATATGGGAAGTTATTTCCTTGGATTTTATTATAGGATTTCTAATGACTTGGAGAAAACATGATTCCATCATGGTTGTGGTGGATGTTACCACCTAAGTTGTACTTAGTGGTTTTTTATCAAGTGATCCTGGTGAACCAGACAAGGATAACTTGTTCATACTTCAGAAGACCTTCAGAAGTACTTCTGGGAAGTGCTTGTTGTACTATATCACATGTTCATACCCCCTTGAGGGAATTGTAATAAATGTTCTAGAATGATAGTGTCTGTAAAAGACTCAGTCTCTTAGACTTTATTTGTCAATCCAATTAGCCCAGGGTGTTTTTTCCCTTGGTTATTATTGGTTGTTGAATAAACTACTGATAATTTATGAGTTTTTCACTCCATACCTCCAAATTTGGGGTGGTCGGCTTGGCATTTAGGCCTATTGAGGTTATTAGAGTCTATGTGTCAATGTATAAACATGCTAGGCATCATGTTCGAGTCATATGAACATGTCTAAGCCCCCCTAGGTTTTTTCAATTTTTTAAATTTTAAATTTTTTCAGTGTTTTTTTATTAAATTTTAATTTTTCCAAAATTAGGCTATTTTTTAATAGTTTAATTGGAAAAATTGATTTTGTAATCAAAGTGGGCCAAATAATCAGTTTCAATCATGTAGGTGCTCATTTTCAAGCTAAGAGAACCATGTAAACCCATGGACCCACTATTTCCTAGTTTTGAGTGATTTTCCATCACTCAGGTCAGAAAACCCCAAAAAATCAATTATTGATTATTTTAATTAATAAATTGATGAATAATGGAGAAAATATAGAATCCTAGATCAGTGGATTCTCAGCTGATTTGATTGAAATCAGCTAGATCTGAACCAGATTGATTGGATCTGACAAATCCTTGACTGAAGGAGGTGATCTGGAAAGATCCAAATTTGATCTTCAGCATCCTTTATGGGGAATTGCACCCTCTCTCTCTCCTCCATACATGTGGGATCTCCTGGAAGCTCTGTGGATTGATGTGTCAGTCTGTGGGTTGATGTGTCAGATCAATCAGCCCCCCGATTGACTAGTAGGCTCAGTGGAAGCTCAGTTTAGCTTCAGATCGACATTGATGGACTCTCCTTCAGCTGCAGTGGTTTGTCTCCTTAGGATTTGTGCCCCCCTGGGCTGGATCTCCTGGTTTTTGTATAAATAAAGCACATGCTACCTGTTCCAAGATAGTTAGAGCTAGATTGAGGAGATGTTGCCATTGTAATATTGCTATACTTTGTGAATAAAGAAGCGTTGGAGGATATACAGTGTAGTGCATGTGTTTGTGTGGATTCTCAATGTTATGCTGCTAATGTGGTAACTGCAATTTCTTTCCAATTTCTGTGCTGCTTTCATTTTCTAGCTTCAAGGATTCGGTTGAATCAAGTAAGGGTGTAAACTAGGCAAGTTAGATTTCTTGCTCTTGTTTATCCATATGATGTATGCTCAAGAATTTCATTTATATGCTTAGATAAGTATATTTTTGCATGATTTTCATTTTTGTTGCTTTATACATCTATATCCATATCTCACGAGGTGTTGTGCAGGCTTGTATTATCTAGTTCCAGGTTCCCGATTGGATGAAGGTGTGGATCAATATTGATTCCATTCCTTATCCAATAAGCTCAAGACTCTATCCCTCAGTGCTCCACAAAAGGGCCTCCTTTCAGCTTGTTCCATTCAAGCAACGAGCGGACCTTCTCTCCTCTTTTTCTCCTTTCTTTAAAAAATCAATCTTCCGGTTACCTGTCTCTTCCTCTTATGATCAGATCTAGTTCTAAGAATTCAATATATTTTAGTAGATCTAGTTTATAAGAGTATTTCTACTTAGATATATAATTTCATAAAGAATATCATTTCATAAAGATAGATCTAGGTGTAGGAATTTTCTTTTTTTGCAAGTAGCTAAAGCATAGATCTAAAGCTTGCTCATAAGGTAGTTTCTTTTTTAGTTCTTCAAAGATTTAAATTCTGCAAGAAAAGTGCATATCTCATTGGCTTCCCAAACAGCAAGCCAATATCCCAAGGAAACCTTGCTTTCCTTGGTTCCTTTTTGCAAAACTAGATTAGCCCCTTTTAACAAATGTTTACTTAGTTTTTTTCGGTAACTAGCGTGGTGACCCAAAACACTTTTAAAGTGTGTTTGGGCACATTTGATTCTAATTTCTCACTGTTTTTTAGAAGGTCTAACAAAAAGAGAAGGAGACTCTGCCCATTTTCCAACTCTTGGACGAACCAGAGCTTCCCGGAAGCTTCTCCCACTGCCGTGTTTTCATTTTAGTTTGTTACAAGCTTGTTGTAAGCCTTTGGATCCCAGATAACAATGACCAAAGTGCATCAATTTCATTTTTCTGATATTGTAAATTTCTGCTAATAAAAACAAAATATCTTTTCAAATAGGCTCTTCACCATCCCCCCTGGGGGGATTTGCGTCCGTGTCTTATTTTTGCTTTTCGTTTATCATTTTTTTTAATCTAGCGTAGTTCTAATATGTAGGGTAGTATACTTTGATTTATAATCATTTCCATATTCCATATCTGAGGTTTCAAATTAATTTTAATACTTACCCCATGACTTCCCGATTGACCCGAAAAGGGAAAGAGATGCGTGGTAGGACTAATTAGAAAACCGGCATTGGGTATCTTTTTTTTTTTTCATAAACTATTTCATCAGCTATAATAAAATTATCCCCTCCTTGATTCCCCAATTGAGATCCACTTGGATCGAAAGAGGTTCCTGGAGGGTTTTCTTTTTAACAAGAACACCTATCTTAAAATTTACTAAAATTGACAAGACTCTTTGGCTGCGGTTCATCCGATCAGTCAAGCTGCATCAAAAGCACTTGAGTGACTAGAATAATTAGGATTCACTCTCCCAAATTGACAAACTATCAGGTGAAAATCCAACACCTCGATCAAACCATTACGGTGGAAAAATACCCAAAGGAAGTGGGAACTCCTGAAAAGTGACCTCGGGGCACCGATCTCTGTTACACTTGCAGGTGCATTATGAACAATAGCCTCAGAGACTCCATTCAACCCACATATTCCTTGAGGGTAGCCGTGAAGGTTTAGTTTTGGACATAATCCAAGTACTCTCGGGTATATCTGGAGTCCACCCCTTCGCCTAATTTTAATCAACTCATATTTCACATTAACTTAAAACGTACCAAGAGGAAATCACAAAACATTCACTCCAAGCACATGCATGTACATTGATTATCTTTTGACTCCATTTTAAGGCACTGGCTATTTTATTTCTCTCTCTCTCTCTCTATATATATATATTGTGTCTTAGCATTGTGCTTTCATGTGCTCATTTTGTATCGTGTCATCTATGGTTGTTTATGGTTAAATTTCAAACTCCTAAGTAACTCATTCAATTTAACATCACCATACTAAATAATTTTGCCTTAGTAACTTAATAGGGTCTACCCCCCTTGGCTTCGTTAGGAGTTGAGCCTAAACGAAGGAGTAAAGAACAAGGTGATAGCCTTGACTCCAGAGTTGTCCCCAAGGACACACCGAGTGGCTTGAATATTTCTGCCACGAGACCCAGGTGTGTGAAAGGTGACAACAGTGGAAAAGCTGACAAAGGCATCACATTTTATACCAGTTAAGTCTATGCATAAGACTGATGACATTGCAAAGATATTCATGAAGGATATTTTTAGACTGCATGGATTGCCTAAGACAATAGTCTCTGACAAATATGTCAAGTTCACTTCCAATTTTTTGAAGGGATTGTTTGTAGATTTGGGTACAAAGTTGAATTTCAACACTTCCTACCATCCTTGGACTGATGGGTAGACAAAGAGAGTAAATCAAGTGCTTGAATACACACTTCGCATGTATGTGATGGAAAAACCAACCAAGTGGGAAGATTAGTTACACTTGGTAGAGTTTGCTTATAAAAATGGAAAACAAGCATCCTTGTGGAGGAGTCCCTATGAAACTTTATATGGAAGGAGGTGCAGGACACCAATGACTTGGGATAATCCAATGAACAGGGTTGTGCTTGGTACATAATTGCTCAAGGAGATGGAGCAGGAGGTTGTAAATATCAGGCAGAATCTGAAAGTAGCCCAGGACAAACATAAAATCTATGCAGATAAGCATAGGGTGAATAGAGAGTTCAGTGTTGGGGATCATTTTTACGTCAGAGTGAGGGAAAAGAAGAGTTCCTTGAATATTGGAAGTTGTGACAAGCTGTCATCTAGATATTGTGGGCCATTTGAAGTGCTTGAAAGAATAGGGCCAGTTGCATATAGACTTGCATTGCGTGCTAGAATTAGGGCTCATAATGTTTTTCAGGTTTCTTTTCTTAAGAGATATGTACATGATCCTAACCATGTGATAAATTTGGATTTGATTCAGGTGGAACTTGAGGGATAATTCCAGATTGAGCCAATGCACATACTCAATAGGAAGTTCACAATGCTCCATAACCGAGCCATAGGGAAGGTGAAGGTGCGATGGGAGCACTACGGTCCTGAAGAGGCTACATGGGAGCTGGAGGATGCCATGCGATTGTCACATCCATTTTTGTTCAATTCTGGAGAGCATTGAGGGAGGTACTAGCATAGCATTTTTGTTCAATTTTGTAAAACACTGAGGACAATGCTGTTGAAGGGGGAGGGGAATGTAACACCCCAGTTTTGACCTCTTTTTCATTAAATATATATGATGTAACATTGTAATTGATCATGATGTGGAGCTAAAGGAAAAATCCCCACCATTTATTTTGTGTTTTATGTTTCGACTACTGAAATCGACGCCGATGGTATTTTGTGCTAGCCAACACATTATAATTTTGGACATCATATAAATATGCAATTTAATTAAAATCCCACAACCAGCTATGTCAATGCAACAAATAATGAGATGGGGGCATGATTTCCTAATGATTAGGGGGGGGGGGAATGTTCAACTTTGAGCCATTGGGGAAAATCCATGTGTTAAAATAAAACACACAAAAATATGTTGATTCCCTCATGCATTCATTTTTTCATATTCCCTCACGTTTTGGACAGTGGTGGGATGTTTTTTCATCCATCCTTCAAGTTTTCAAATATTTTTTCCTTAGTGTGCATGCCAAGTCCATAATCTGGCTCTCACCAAAAATTTTGTGGTCCATTTTCAACATTCTCTATTCCATTATGTTCATGTGCATTGAGCATTCGTCCTGCTTGCAAGACCATCTTTTGTTCTGGGTTGATCACCTGTTGTTACAATCCTCATTCACACAAAGTTTTTGGGTCTCCTTTGTTTGCGGAAGGAATGAGCAGTGGAGATCACTTGATTTTATGAGAAAGAGTGGTCATCTATGGTTTCCTCAGTGTTTTTGTGCAATGGTATCCTCTACCATAGAGTGAGTGGAAGCCTATTTTGTTGTCTTGACATTGTGGTTTGCTATGTGTGCATATTTTTCCTTGGTCTAAACTGGTTTGGAGTGGAATTTGGTCTGAACTAGCTTGATAAACCTAGTGTAGAAAGGAACCTCACAAATAGATCTAGAGGGGCTGGTTTTCTTCTTTGTACACCCTGAACATCAGTGGAATGGAAGGCATAGATCGAGGGACTATGTAGAAGAGAAGGGTATGCTTCCTTGTGTTGGGTGTGTAGATGTTTTAGGATCCAAGCCCGATCTAGTTAAGGTGTCCATAGCTCGATGGTTAAGCTCACTAGCTTAGTAGTTCAAGCTTTCTAGCTCCTTTGCATCCTGATAAACCCATCTGTTAGTTGGCTTGGCTAGTCCTTAATGTGAATGTTGGCTTGACTGACTGTAGTTTGATAAACCCAATAGTATATTGGATTGTTTTTTTGCAGCTTTATAAAGCCAAGTGTGTTGGCTTGGCTGAGTTTGTTGTATCCTTGGCTATGTGTGAGTCTGCTGCTCCTTATTCCTTGTGGAAATCATGCCAAGCTCGGGGGTGGCAGTGCTGCTGAGAGATTGATGAGTGCAATGGCCTATGGTTGGGTGGAACGTTGCAACGACGTATATGGTTGCAGGACAAAATTATTTCAAAGATAAGTATCTCTGTGTTAATCTCTGCATTTGCATTTGCTTGATGAAATACGATGAACATGTTTAAGGTGTTGACATGATTAATTTCTTTCGCTGTATAATTGAAATTGTACGCATCTATGTATGTTTTCTTTCAATGCATTTTTAAATTACGTTATGGGGCTCATATTGTCGGATTGTTGGTGGCATGAATGATCAAATCTGTCTGACTTATGTTAATAGGTTGAATTTATTTTCGCAATTTTCCTTTCAGCAACTTACGAGATGTGGGATGCAGAAACATCCTTCTATAAATTCTGTTCCCCATAGTTTTCCTTCTACAACTCTCCATTCCACAACTTGTAGGATGAATGATGCAGCTTCACAGATCTCTATTTCTACAAATTTCCTTTCTGCAACTGTCTATTCTGCATGCAGGATGTAGGATCGCAATTTCCATATTTCACTGATTTCGAAAACTCAATCCTTTCGCATTGTTGATTCTTGCAGGTTGATTTTTAGCCGTTGATCTATTCACATATGTGGAACAAATGGTGATTGTCGATTTTTATCGCGATTTTTCTCCACCGTTTGATCTCCTTTATGATCTTTCTTTGTAGATTGTCGAATTGATCACCGACAAGATCAAATTCTTTACTGTTAGGAATTTGGAGAATTTATTTGCAGACTTGAATAGAGTGAACGCAGGATGAGTTCATGCCTCTATAGATCTCTGAAAAAAATCAGGAATCCATCAAAATCCTTATAGAATTCAATGAAATTCGATCTGGATGCTCCTGCATCGGTTAGATAGGGGTAATGGTTGTGTTCCCTCTCTGGTGGTTGGGAGGGGATGTGACATATTCCTTCAAAATTATCAGCCTCTATTATCTTAGATGAAGTTGTTCAAGATGAAGAAGAAGCAAAATATTCAACTCAATCAATTCGAATTGTTGAAATTCTCTTTGCAGTGACTCCTTCTCCTATTGCTACAAAATTTTATGAGATATATGATATCTAATCTTCTCATATAATTGATCCAGAATAAGACTTTCAAATCTCTATTATTGAAGAAAAACTCTCCTCCCATTCTACTCAAGCACTCTCCAGGGATTCTTCTATTCTAAATTCTGTGCAAATGTTGCTAGTGATTACCTCAAAAAATGAAGAGGAATTCGATTTCTCTCACTCTAATGTTGTTTTCGGTGTGCAAAAAAGTGATACGTTGGATGTTTTGGAAGAAATATCATATTTTATGAGTGATCCATTCACCATCATTGATCTAGAGCTTCCAACAATTTCCTATATGATTGCTTGCACTAATACTTAGAGTTTTGTTGAAGAAGGAGAAAATTGTGCATCTACCATCTCAGTGGAGCACTTGGAACCTTTGTTCCACACTATTTGGATCTAATATGACCTTATTTGGTTCAAATTTTAGTGGTGTTGGTACCTATACCCTTGCCTTTGTATGCCTAAGCTACTAGTTCTTAAGCTACTATAGGTAGTTCTAGGTCCAGCTCTACTACCATTGGTTATTTTTCTTTCTACTGATCTAACATAAGGAATGCTTGCTTTGAATCTAGTTACTACACTATTCAATCTCTAACTACTCATGTTTTGAGTTATGTTGTGTATGGATATGGCCCTATATTTGGCTCTTCAACTGGTTAAACCAGATAAACCCTAGGACCTTATGCAAAACTTACTGTATATGCTAGTTATTTAAATGCTCAAAATTTGCAGCTTGTCAAGTGTGTTGGATTAACACATTACTGGGGTAAGGTATTTTTTATTTGGTTGTTCTTGCTTTCGGTTTCCCCACATATATAGGTATACTAGGTAATAATTCAACATAAATATAGAGAAATGGGTTGGTCGAGAAAGAATGAAAAAATAAGACCAAAACTATATATAAATAGGGGTAATATATAAAAAAATTCATGAATATGTGTGGCTATTAATAATTATGTCCTTGTTCATGGTTAATTACCTTTATTATCCTAGTTTTCCACCACTACACACCCCTTTGCAATTCGTAAGTTTCCTTTGCAACTTTCTCTGTTGTTGTTTCTATGCATGTGTTTGAAACTACAACTACTTTGGCTCATAACAAAAATATGATGAAGAAGAATTATTAATATTTCAATAATAGAAATATGATGGAGAAGCATTATTAATATTCCAATAACATAATGCAGGTGCTTACACTTACTATGAGATGTCTCTCGTGTTGTGTTGGGAAGGTGTTAATACATATAATTGGAGAATATTATATAGATTAACATAAGGATAATACGAACTAAATATATACATATACTATTAAGCTAATGCTAATAAAAAAAATTGACATTATTTTCTTCTTTGGCATATGATTAATGAGCCCTTGGAGAAGAGGAGTAGACTGATTAGTCTTTACCAACAGAATTTCAGTGAGTTTTTACAATTGAAAGTTCAATGTTTCGAAACCTACCTACCTTTATTATTTGCGTTTGTACATTACATTGATGAGAATTTGCTACCATGTAGCTTGTTAATCATGAAAGTGGAGGTGGAGTTGGATGGTATGTGAGATAAGAAACTTAGGGGAGAATTCCAATTCATGTGCTATATGAATATGAAATGACACATCATTGCATTATTTGTGACGATGCAATCAAAGTAAAACTTATTATCTCAATTTATTTTTTATTTTCTATATGTTTTCATTGTTTCCTACAACAAAATACTTTGATAAAAAATATGTGTTTCTTCCTAGGAGGTTATAGGTTCAAATATAGAGAGGGTTAGGGTATGCACAAATCTATAGAGTTTAGTAGTTAAATAAGCACAAAGGGGGTCCCTTGTCTGATAAAAAAGGGGTTCTCATACACCAAATTGGTCCATGGCTTAGCTGTGATCTTAACTAACTATCTTGGTTGACTAATTATTAACTAAGTCTCATCTTCACATTTTAACCAAAGTTTATAGAATTTATGATTTATGTCACATGGTTATCCAAAGTTTTTTTCTTCTACTTGATCTTTTATTCTTGATCTACATGTTGCACATTAATTTAGCTTTCGGGTCATTAATTCTCAATAGTTTCATCAATGTTACCCACCCATGCCTCATCCTCTAAGTGCACCGCCCATTTCCTTGGCACCACTCATTGCCTTGGAACCGCTCACTACTCCTCATCGTTCACCTATTTAGCACCACTCACTACTTATGCATGCTTTGACTATTAAAGATGATATTGGATCTACTTATAGTTATAGATTTGTATCTTCACCTAGATCCCATCATGGGACTGCTTGTGCATCTTAAACAATTGGTGCTTCAACAAGCTATGGATATGGATCATGATATGGTTAAGATACTAACTATGTTGTTGGGACTAGATATTCTACTTAGATGCTTCTGAGGTAACTAGTGTTGCTCGTTCCTTTTTTGCTCTAGTTAATTTTTCCTTAGCCTCTACCAGTTCCTATAGATTTTCCTGCATCACCAATGGTGGTGGTGTACGATATTGATCCTATTGGTGCTACTTATGTTGTTGATGTTGGTTTTATATAATGGATATACTATTGCAGGATCTTCCTTTGGATCTATATCTGTTATCTTTTCTTCTTATTCTTTCGATTCAAGATAAAAAACCACAAAAACTATAGCTTATTCAACTGACTTGAATTAATCGCCTGAATCAAATTACACCTTTGATTCCCTTGCTTAGGGTAGTAGTAACCAACGACTAACTGGATCAGGTGCTTACTTTTATTTTGGTTCAACTATTTTCTATTGTGCATCAATACCTACCCATGTTTATGCTTTGGGACTATTTATGGTGGATAAAATTCTATCGATAGTAGTAGTGGTGTTGGTACCTATACCCTTTCCTTTGTACGCCTAAGCTACTAGTTCTTAAGCTACTATAGGTAGTTCTAGATCCAACTCTACTACCATTATTTCTTCTACTTTCTACCGATCTAACATAAGGTATGCTTCCTTTGAATCTAGTTACTATACTATTTTATTTCTAACTGCTCATGCCGTGAGTTATGTTGTGTATGGATATGGGCCTAGATATGGTTCTTCGATTGGTTAAACTGGATAAACCCTATGAACTTATGCAAAACCTACTGTATATGTTAGTTATTTAAATGCTCAAAATTCGTAGCTTGTCGAGTGTGTTGGATTAACACATTCCCGGGGTAAGGTATTTTTTATTTGGTCTTTATTGCTTTCAGTTTCCCTGCATATATAGGTATACTAGGTAACAATTCAACATAAATATAGAGAAATGGGTTGTCTGAGAAAGCATGAAAAAAGAAGACCAAAACTATATAGAAATACGGGTAATATATAATAAATGCATGACTATGTGTGGTTATTAATAATTATGTCCTAGTTCATGGTTAATTACCTTTATATTGCTAGTTTTCCACCACTATACATCCCTTTGCAATTCGTAAGTTTCCTTTGCTACTTTCTATATTGTTGTTGCTAGGTATGGGTTTGAAAGTACAACTACTTTGGCTCATAACAAAAATATGATGAAGAAGCATTATTAATATTCCAATAACAGAAATCTGATGAAGAAGCATTATTAATATTCCGATAACATAACTCAGGTGCTTACACTTACTATGAGATGCCTTTTGTGTTGTGTTGAGAAGGTTTTTATACATATAATTGGAGAATATTATCTAGATTAACATAAGGATAATACAAACTAAGTATATACATATAGTATTAAGCTAATACTAATAAAAAAAATTGACATTATTTTCTTCTTTGTTATATGATTAATGAGCCCTTGGAGAAGAAGAATAGACTGATTGGTCTTTGCACACATAATTTCAATGAGTTTTTACAATTGAAAGTTCAATGTTTCCAAACCTACCTACCTTTATTATTTGCATATGTACATTACATCGACGAGTATTTGCTACCATGTATCTTGTTAATCATGAAAGTGGAGGTGACTTTGGATGGTATGTGAGACAAGAAACTTAGGGGAGAAGTCCAATTCATGTGCTATATGAATATGAAATGACCCATCACTGCATTATTTGAGATGATGCAATCAAAGTAAAACTTATTATCTCAATTTTTTTTAATTTTTCTATATGTTTTCATTGTTTCCTTCTCTTATTCCTACAATGTTTTCCATTCGAACTCCGTATGGAGTATCTTCAAGGTTTATTATATGTTCTTGTGCCTCATTCAACTATGAGACTTGATTTTATTTCCCATGGGAATATTTTCCTCAATTCTGAATCATACAACAGATTCATGCATGGGAATTCCTCATTCCCTAATTGTTATCATTTGCATGGACATTCTGTCACTACTGTGAACCACATGATAGGTCCTCAAACTCAAATATCTTATTCTATTAGTGACAACTTATTAGTGAGTGGAATTCCCTTACCCACTCCCATTACTTACACATAAGATGTTGGCTCATATCCTGCAACTTGTATTGGCATGCAATATCTTATCCACAAGGATTGTTCATCCATTAATTTTACAAGTTTCATGTCCTTAACTGTTGGCCTATACCATACCTTGCTAAGTATTCTCTTATGGAATACAGTATCCATATCCAATGATCAAGAGATCCCATGGATCTTCTTTGCAATTCACTTTGTGCATATTAATCACAAGATTACCTCGAATATAGTTTTATCCATTCAACATGTTTTCCCACATGCCAAAAGTAATTACCATATTACCATCATTGGATTATCTCTGCTCATAAACAAAATTATCATGCATTCTCAAAACTACCCCTATTAAGACTTTTTTTTTCAAGTCAAAATTATAAGTACTTTTCTATCATGATCTCTTATACATCTCCATTGTGCACCAGAATCAGTTGAATTTCCACATAATTCCTAGAATCATAGCATTGCTCCCTCTGGATTACATCCAGATAAATCTATCTAGGTGTGACAAAATTTGAAAAATGCACATGTCGAGGTGGAAGGGTTTGAACTGCCATATGATTGTCAATTGGTTTGTTTTGCAGAGATATTTTTCATGTAAAACTTCGGTATGGATTTGAGAGTATCAATTCCTCTTCTTACTCCATTCACGGGATATTGAGAGTGGAAATTGAAGACGATTTCATCTCTAAAGAGGCAAGGTATCTATGAGGTATATATTGGAATTGGTAAAGAGTCTAATGAAGATGAAAATGGCTGGATAAATGACAGTGATAGATATTTTGGAAGGACATGTCTGGCTATTTCTCCAAGCATGTGCTACCTTATTGCTTTTGCTGAATACCCAAAGGATATCTAGACAAGATTGGATAGAGCCTTTGGCAAGCAAAATGAGGATCATTCTAGAAATTTGGAGAACGCAACCAACACCACAAGAGTTCGTCCTTCAAAAGTATCGGCCTTTATTGTCTTGGATGAACTTGTTCAAGATGAAGAAGAAGCATAATATTCAACTCAATCAATTCGAATTGTTGAAAGTCTTTTTGTAGTGACTCCTTCTCTTATTGCTCCAAAATTTTATGAGATCTCTAATATCTTATCTTCTTGTATAGTTGATTCAAAATAAGACATTCGAATCTTCATTATTGAAGAAAAAATATCCTCCCATTCCACTCATGCGTTCTCCAGTGATTCATGAATTCTAAATTTTGTGCAAAGTTTGCGAGTGATTGCCTCAGAAAATGAAGAGGAATTCGATTTCTCTCACTCTAATGCTGTTGCTGATATGAAAAAAAGTGATACTTTGCATGTTTTAGAAGAAATATCATATTTTCGAAGTGATCCAATCACTCTCATGGATATAGAGCTTCCAACAAATCTAGATTAACATAAGGACAATATAAACTAAATATCTACATGTACTATTAAGCTAATACTAATAAAAAAAATTGACATTATTTTCTGCTTTGGCATATGATTAATGAACCCTTAGAGAAGAGGAGTAGACTCAGTGGTCTTTTCCAATAGATTTTTAGTGAGTTTTTACAATTGAAAGTTCAATGTTTCCAAACCTACCTACCTTTATTATTTGCATTTGTACATTACATCGATGAGTATTCACTACCATATAGCTTGTTAATCGTGAAAGTGGAGGTGGAGTTGGATGGTATGCGAGACAATAAATTTAGTGGATAAGTCCAATTCATGTGCTATATGAATATGAAATGACACATCATTGCATTATTAGAGATGATGCAATCAAATTAAAACTTATTATCTCAATTGATTTTTTATTTTTCTATAAATTTTCATTGTTTTCTTATTTTATTCCTACAATTTATTCCATTCCAACTACATATGGAGTCACTTCAAGGTTCTTTATATGTTCTTTTGCCTCATTCAAATATGAGACTTGATTTTATTTCCCATGGGAATATTTTCCTCAATTCTGAAACACACAACGGATTCACACATGGGAATGCCTCATTTTCTCATTGTTATCATTTGCATGGACATTCTGTCACTACAATGAACCACATGATAGGTCCTCAAACTAGAATGTCTTATTCTATTAGTGACAACTTATTGGTAAGTGGAATTCCCTTACCCACTCAAATTTCTTTCACATAAGATGTTGGCTCATATCCTGCAACTTGTCTTACCATGCAATCACTTACCCACAACGATTATTCATCCATTACTTTCACAAGTTGCATGTCCTTAACTGCTGGCCTATAACATACCTTGCTAAGTATTCTCTTATGGAATACAATATCCATATCCATATCCAATGATCAAGAGATCCCATGGATCTTCTTTCCAATTCAATTTGCACATATTAATCACAAGATTACCTCAAATGCAGTTTTATCCCTTCAACATGTTTTCCCACATGTCAAAAGGAATTACCATAATAACATCATTGGATTATCTCTGCTCATAAACCAAATTATAATGCTTTCTGGAAACTACCCCTATTGATAGTTTTTTTTGTCAAATCAAGGTTATAAGTGCTTTTCTGTCATGATCTCTTAGAGATTTGAATTCCTCATTCAGATTCTAACTGTGCACCATTATTCCCATCTGGATAATATTTCCAATGCCTATATTCATGCTTCAAAACATTTCATATATAGAAGTTACATCCTTCCAAAAATGTTGATTTTTCTCAATTCTGCACTTTTTCTACATGTGCAATTAGCTTCAGAGGCCAACTTTAGCCACTTGCAGAAGAAAATATAGAAAGAAATAGAAAAAAATTCATATCAGGAGAATTTAGTACATAGAACAAGGATCACTAATCAGCCTCTAGATCTCTGAGCCGATGATCGAATCAACTTCTATAAAATTATGGGTTGGACTACTTTTGACTTTTGCACTTTTTCCCAAACTTTGTGTTTTTACCAAAACTGGCTATCTACCAAACTGTGCATTTCTAGAAAAAATTTGTATAATGATAATTATCTATTTTAATGAGTAGATAAAGTTTCAAGCTTGAAAATTTTCTTGGTTTCTACATCTAGGGTCACTTTTACCTCTTGCAAGCTTTTCAAAATCCCCCAAAAGTGCTCCAAAATAGTGCATTTTAGCCTTCTTTCACACCCCAACTTCACACTTTTTGGAATTGAGACCCAAGGTTCCAAATTAATATCCATGCCTAGTCCATGAACTCACCATAACAATTTTGTCCCAAACTAATCCCCCTATCAGGTCTCATCAAATTCCGAGCTAAACTCCTCTTGTTATGGGCAAAACAATTTTCATGCTCCAAACTCTTTTTTTTTTCTTTTTCTTCTGAATTGCACCATGGACCTCTCTAACTATGAGATATTCATGGTCCCAATAATATTATGATATTCACGGTCATACTTGTTTAGCTCTTCAAATTTCACCTTAAAAATCACCATTGACATTTTGCTTTCTGTGTCAAAAAATAGGTATCAATGGATTTGCTCAACAAAACTAGTACCAATACTATATCCATAGGGAAACAATTTCAATAAATGTTATTTGATTCACAATCATTGAAAAATAACAAAAATATGTTTTAAAAGAAGTGACAGCTCAAATACCTTCATGCAACGGAAAATATGTATTTCTTAGGATTATTTTCTCAACAAAGATAAAAAATCCTTATTCCATCCCTCTCTTAAATAATCCTTCCAAATTTTTATTTTCTAAAATTACTTCAAATGATAAAATATAAACATAAAGAATAATATCACAATATGATTTTAACAATAGCATATCTAAAGATATTAATTTAAGAAAATGAGTCTGAAATGTGGGCCCTACAATATTTAAAGTCCACAACCAACATATAAACATTGCTTGTTTTCTTGTACAAACACATAAAAAAAACATTTTATAACCATATTTTCCTTTCCAAGTCGAATCCCTAGAGAATGGGATAGTTCAAAAACTAACAAAGTACAAACCAATTCAAATAATGACACTGCTTTTCATTATCTTTAATTGCTTAAATCCTTAAAAGAGTTCTCATAATTGAGATTTATCTAGGTCATCTATGTAGGGATGATACAACTCATTTTTAGATGAGATTATCCTGGATGGCTCACAAACCAAAATTTTCTACAAAAGACATGAATTCAAGTCTCTTAAGTCTAATAAACCTACAAAAAAACAAAGAGAAAAAAAAATTAATGGATCACAACAACTAACTAAAATGCTATTACTAGTAATGGTGCTTAAACAATTGGTGGTTCAACAAGCTATGGATATGGATAATTATTTGGATAAGATGCTAACTATGCTGATGGGACTAGATCTTCTACTTAGATGCTTCATAGGTAACTAGTTTCGCTACTTCCTTTGTCACTCAAGTTAATTATGCCTTAGCCTATACCAGTGCCTATACCTTTTCCTACATCACCAATGGTGGTTGTGTACGATATTGATCCTATTGGTGCTACTTATGTTGTTGTATATGGTTTTATAGAATAGATATACTATTGCAGGATTTGCATTTGAATCTATATCTGCTAGCATTTCTTATTGTGCTTTCGGTTCAATATAAACAAACACGGAAACTATAACTTATTCAACTGAATGGAATTAATTGCTTGAATCAAACTACACCTTTGATTCCCTTGCTTAGGGTAGTGGTAACCAAGGGCTAGTTGGCTCAAGTGCTTACTTCGCTTTTGGTTCAACTATTGTCTATTGTGCATCAATACCTACCCATGTTTATATTTTGCAATTATTTGGTGGATAAACTTCTACCAGTAGTAGTAGTGGTGTTGGGCATACCTATACCCTTGCCTTTGTATTCCTAAGATACTAGTTCTTAAGCTACTATAGGTTGTTGTAGGTCCAACTCTTCTACAATTGTTTCTTCTTCTTTATACCGATCTAACATAAGGTATGATTGCTTTGAATCTAGTTACTATACTATTGGATCTCTAATTGCTCAAGCTGTGAGTTATGTTGTGTATGGATATGGGCCTATATCTGGCTCTTTGACTGGTTAAGCCAGATAAACCCTAGGACCTTATGCAAAACCTACTGTATAAGATAGTTATTTAAATGCAAAAAATTCGTAGCTTGTCGAGTGTGTTATATTAACACAATCCTGGGGTAAGTTTTTTTTTATTTGGTTGTTCTTTCTTTTAGTGTCCCCAGATATATAGGTATACTAGGTAATAATTCAACATAAATCTAGAGAAATGGGTTGGCTAAGAAAGCATGAAAAAAGAAGACCAAAACTATATATAAATAGGGGTAATATATAATAAATGCATAACTATGTGCGGTTATTAATAATTATGGCCTAGTTCATGGTTAATTACCTTTATTATGCTAGTTTTCCACCACTACAAATCCCCTTGCAATTCATAAGTTTGCTTTGCTACTTGCTCTATTGTTGTTTCTAGGTATGGGGTTGAAACTAAAACTACTTTGGATCATAACAAAAATATGATGAAGAAGCATTATTAATATTCCAATAACATAACGCAGGTGCTTACACTTACTATGAGATGCCACTTGTGTTGTGTTGGGAAGGTTTTAATACATATAATTGGATAATATGTATTATCCAATTATCTATATACACATACTATATCTAGATTAACATAAGGATAATACGAACTAAATATATACATATACTATAAAGCTAATACTAATAAAAAAATTGACATTATTTTCTACTTTGGCATATGATTAATGAGCCCTTGGAGAAGAGGAGTAGACTAATTGGTCTTTGCCAACATAATTTCATTGAGTTTTTACAATTGAAAGTTCAATGTTTCCAAACCTACCTACCTTTATTATTTGCATTTGCACATTACATCGATGAGTATTTGCTAGCTTTTCTTCTTATGATTTTGGTTCAAGATAAAAAACCACATAAACTATAGCTTATTCAAATGACTTGACTTAATTTTCTGAATAAACTTACTCCTTCGATTCCCTTGCTTAGGGTAGTAGTAACCAAGGGCTATGATCGCTCAAGTGCTTACTTTTCTCTTGGTTTTACTGTCAATGTCTATTGTGCATCAATACCTACCCATGTTTATGCTTTGGGACTATGTATGGTGGATAAACTTCTACCGATAGTTACAGTGGTGTTGGTGCCTAAGCTACTAGTTCTTAAGCCGTGATAGGTAGTTCTATGTCCAAATCCGTTACCATTTTTTTTCTGTGTTCTATTGATCTAACACAAGGTATGCTTGCTTTGAATCTAGTTACTATACTATTGGATCTCTAACTTCTCATGATGTGAGTTATACTGTCTATGGATATGGGCCTAGAACTGGCTCTTCGACTAGTTAAACTGGATAAACCCTACGACCTTATGCAAAACCTACTGTATAAGCTAATTATTTAAATGCTCAAAATTCACAGCTTATCGGGTGTGTTGCATTAACACATTCCTGGGGTAAGTTATTTTTTATTTGGTTGTTCTTTCTTTCAGTGTCCCCACATATATAGGTATATTAGGTAACAATTCTACATAAATCTAGAGAAATGGGTTGGCCAAGAAAGCATTAAAAAAGAAGACCAAAACTATATATAAATAGGGGTAATATATAATAAATGCATGACTATGTGCAGTTATTAATAATTATGTTCTAGTTCATGGTTAATTACCTTTATTATGCTAGTTTTCATCCACTACCCATCCCTTTGCAATTTGTAAGTTTGCTTTGCTACTTGCTCTATTGTTGTTGCTAGGTATGGGTTTGAAACTACAACTACTTTGGCTAATACAAAAATATGATGAAGAAGCATTATTAATATTCCAATAACATAATGCAGGTTGAGAAATGCATGGGAGGAAGGAATGAGTGTTTGGATGAAGGTATTCCACCTCACAGTGGGTGAGCCACATATTTCAGGAGGCCTCCACCTCTCCCAACCACCTCAATCACATGAGGGATTGTGCTCTCTTTGAGGAGGATGTGCCCCCCTTTAGTGGAGAGCTATCTGACACCTCAGAGAGAAGGTTGGAGATGATCTCTAGGATCATAAATGCTGCTGTAGTGAGAATTTATCCTCACTAGAGGGGTAAAAATGGCTCCCTTGTGCCTATAGGGCACAAGGGTAGGTTTCTACCCTTAGAAAACTGTAAAAACGGAATGTAAAAATGGCAAAAATAGAGCTGCGAATTGAAACTAAGTTGATCTAGGATATGGCAAGTAAATGGCAGCTACAATAACCTAAATCTAAGAGAAAATAACAAAAAGAAATATGGAGATGCAACCCTGTTGAACCCCTTTGCACACAATGGGTTAGGGTTCCGCCTCCAAAACCTACAAAATCAACCTATACTACCATGGGGAAAAACTGCAAACAATTGTTAATGGAAAAACCTGCAAATGACAATATGAGTTAGAAACAAAATAAGCAAATGAACATAAAATCACTTAGGTGGAAATGGGCCACCATGCCCTAGCTCATGGGAGCACCTCGCTCTTGGTTGGGAAGCAATGGCTCGGAGAAATGGAGATGAAGGAGAGGGAGAGTGGGTGGTTTGAGAGAAAGAGGTCTCAAAGCATCCACGGGCAGTATAACAATATGCAAATGAGGAGTGTTTTGAGAGTGACCCCCATCCTCCTTATATAGCTTTTCCAAGGGGTTTTAGGGTTTTAAGCCCTTGGTCCGAGCTTTAGCCCCTTTTTTGGGCCTTTATCCCCTTCCGCCCTAACTTTAGCCCCTTTCAAGGTTTTAGCCCCTTTTTGAGGGCTTTATCTCCTGGGGGTCTATTTTGGGCTCTTTTTTGGGGGTTTTAGCCCTTTTCTTCATCCTTGGGTTCTTTTGGAGGTGTGGGGGTCAAATGGAAGGTCTTATGGAGTGAAATGAGTGTTTTGAGATGGTGTCCTTGGATGGTGTAGGCCATGGAGAGCTGTGTGGGGATTTTTGGGTTAATAGATTGCCCCCTGATGTGTGAGGGTAGGAGCTCAACGTATGGCCAATGGACATCATAGGATTTGCTGTTAAGAGGTGATGCTTCCAGGGCTGGGGCATGGTGGCTTTTGGTTCCCATCAATGGGTGAGATACAATAAATGTGTGACATGTATATGGACGAGGCGGGCATTCCCATGCTCATGACAATGTCAAAAGAATCATTTGATCTATGCTCTAAAATACAAGAGCTGATCATATACAAATAATGTTACAATGCTGGTTGCCTCTATGTGAGGCTGAATAGAATACTGATCTGGTACATTGGACCCATGGCATTGTCATGGAATTCTATATCTTCATGATTGACATTCTGCTGGATCTGGTACATAGCTGTGTGGACTCATTGATTGAGAGTCAGAGTCTCTATGGTACAAGTATGATGGTTCAATCATAAAGGTATATCGAAGCACTGCTGGGGCTTCTGAACACTATCTCCAATGCAACTCGAAAATCACAAGGGACATAAACTATTTAGGTCCCTCGAGTGGAATCACCAATGTGCTAGAGTCGGGTGACATCTGGGGTCTTCAACCAAGTATTGTGTGGAACAAACCCTATACGAATCTCAACGGTGTGATGATGGAGTTGAAGTTGAGCACATGAGAAACAACCATCCCAAGAGGCACTAAGGAATCCTCTCAAGTGGTCCAAGGAACTCATCAATGATGTCAATGAAACCAAGGTACAAGGACCTC